>JBBBDQ010000893.1:90000-150000 GCA_037127315.1 Ascarosepion bandense | reverse complement strand
GTGTGTTCCAGCGTTCTTACATTTTTTCGTTTGGTGGAGTTGCGCGTGTACAAAAACTGCGCACATCATCTATTGTAGCAAACGCTATCGGCCACTTCTTCATGCATTTTCAAGGGGATTGTTTTTTTTTGTTTTTTTTATAAGCGTTTCACCCCGAGCAAGGCATGTCACTTCCACTACTGCGCAGGAGGCTACATAGAGTGGAGAAAGGATGATTAAATATAGGAAATGTCAGAGGGTGGGTGATAGGCGGGTAAGGATACCGAGAATGGTTAAATATAGGAAATGTCAGAGGGTAGGTGATAGGCGGGTAAGGATACCGAGAATGAGGGTTGGATAGATGAGAGTGTTCTGAGAATAATTGGGAGTTAGTGTGATAGGAGATGTCTATTGACCCTACATTTAAACACCTGGAGATTGTAGCTGTCGGGAAAGCAGACTTGTGGAAGGGAATTCCACAGGCGGGAAGCGCGAGAAAAGAAGCTGTTGGAGTAGAAATTACGGTTACATCTTATCTGTTTAGCTATAAAAGGGTGGGTCCTCGTTGCTAATCTAGTATCTAGTGCAAATTCGTGCTTAGGCAGCACCAGTAATCTAAGTTCATCGGAGCAGAAGCCATGAAAGTACTTGTAGAAGAGGCACAGGGAAGCCACATCACGCCGGTGAGAGAGTGGTTGCAGCCGGTCTGCCAAGTCAGTATCAACCACGTTACAGATTCTCCTTTGTATTTTGTCAAGAAGCCCAAGGATAGTAGCAGGGGCACCCGACCAGATATGGCAGCAGTATTCAATACATGGACAGATGGTAGATTTGTATATGTGCAGGATAGATTCAGGCGGGAAAAACTTAGTTTATTTTCATGTTTTTCCTGTATTAGTTGTTATTTATAGTAGGAGCTTTAATTTCGAGCTATCGTGTGTTGGGCATGGCTGGAGTTCGAGTGGGCGATCTTTCTATTATTAAAAGACTTCAGCACTTAGTTAGCATTGTTAAACAAGGTAAGATTTGATGGTGGGGACAGCTGTCTGATGGACAAGGCCTCTCTTATAACGAGGTGTATTCGGAAATTTGATTTACAACTTACACTAGTGTTATCGACTAATATCTTTCTTAAGGGCTATTGTCGATTATGGCTTGATAAATGTTTTATAAAGCTTTGCTCTGATAACTGACAAGTGAAGCATCTTCTCAAGAATGTGGTTGAATGTCCGATATAGGTAATTTATTTATAACAATAAACAAAGTCTATTATTGGACATTGATACACTATATTGATCATAGCCAGTCTAGAATTGATGGAGTTATATTGATTAGTAATCTACAAGGCTTGTATTTTCTGTAATATATTAAAAGCTTTACACGTTTTTCGGGAATTACAGCAAAAATATGGTGTTTAATGATATTTCATATAGCGAATACGTCTTGCTTATAATTATTGTGCATCTGGTTACAGTAAAATATGTTGATATTTTGTTGTATTGTATTTTTTATTATTGGTGTCATGTTTTTTTGTAAGAATAAAACACATAAAACAAACATTATTCAGCAATAATCTTCCAAATTTCTTCTTCATGTGCTTTGTCCCTTCAGGACGTAGGCGATCATGGACTTCCACTTGGCTCTGTCTCTTCTCGCTCACAACAATTTTTCTCTTGGTATTTCTTCTAAGCCCCACTCCTTCAACCATTTGCTAAGACCTAAAAATTACGTCTTGCGCTGCTTTCCCCTGTCTCTTCTTCCATTTATCCGACCTGTGAGTATTAAGTTCTTCAGGCCCTCTTTCCTCATTACGTGTTCCAGGAATCTCATTTGTTTCTTCCTGATATTTAGTGTCAGTTTTATTCTCGTTTGCATCCATTCCAACACTTCATCATTGCACACGTGCTTCGTCCATGGTATCCTCAGCATCCTTCTGTAAAACCACATTTCAGCTGCCTCAAGTCTCTCCTTCATCTTTGATGAGATCGTCCAGCATTCATTTCCATACAGAAATGCAGATATCACATTGCAATCTATCACTCTTTTCTTTGTTTTTAATGAGATTTTCCTTTCTTTCAGTACTCTGGTTAGCTTTTGAAATGCATCTTTGGCCATGCCAGTGCGTCTTTGGATCTCCCTGTCGCACTCTCCATCCTCTGTCAAAACACTTCCCAGGTATTTGAATATTTTTACTTGTTTTATTTTAGATTCTCCGACGTGCAGTTGGCATATTGGGCCCTTGTTATTGCTGATGACTATACATTCACTTTTCTTGAGGTTAGTCCTTTCTTTTCACTTTCTTTTGCTAACTTCTGTAGAAGATATTGCTTTTTCCTCTCCGTGTCTGCTATCAGCACCGTGTCATCCGCGTATCTGATATTGTTGAGATCTTGACCACCAATGTCAAATCCTGGCAAAGCTTTCATTTCTCTTATAATTGCTTCGCTGTACGAATTGAAAAGATCCAGTGAGAAAACACATTCTTGTCTTACGCCCCTTTCTATTTTTGATATACTTGATGAGTTCACTTCCTATCTGTACACAAGCGGTTTGCTGCCAATATAGATTCTTGATTATCCTAACGTCTTTTCCGAAAATGTTCGTCTTTGATAAACAAATAAAACGACTTTATCCGATCCATGCATTTAATTTAATTTAATAATTAATCTTCTTTGTAAATCCAAATCTACCATTCACCGTGCATTGATTACTGTTGTCATATCCGATCGGGTACTATTTATCTCAGGGTTGTTGACAAAATCCAAAGGAAGATCTTCAAAGTAATCGATCCAGATTTAGCAGCTCAACGTCAGTCGCTTTCTCACCAACGGGATGTAATTTCCCTCTGTCTTTTCTAGAAATCTTTTCACAGTTTCTGCTCTGACGAGCTGCTTTACATGGTGCCCCGACAACATCAGTTTACTCGTGCTACTAGATTGGCTTTTAGGTCTCACCCATTTACCGTCAAAATAGTCAAATATAACCGCAAATTCTACTATATCAGTTTCTTTTCTCGCACTTCCCAGCCTGTGGAATTCCCTTCCATTGGCTTACTTCCCTGATAGCGACAATCTCCAAAAATTTAAATACATCAAATGTTATTTTCTGTTTCTTTGATTCCCATCTTTCTCTTATCCTTCTTTCGACATCCCTTGTGCCTTGTATTTTCTCTTTTTTCGCACTGTTTTTTCTAACCCCTGCGCACCAGTGTCTTGTCTGCTGTAAAACAATTATAAAAAAAAATAAAAATAAATAAAAAATATAATAAAAAACATTAATCTTTCTTAATCCTAATCATTAAACTCCTTTGCAAGTCATTTATTATAATTCAAAAGTGAGTACATTTTAACGGACTTTTTTTTCTCTCTGATCGATTAGCTAGATCAGTCGTTTTTACCTTTAGATCCGGGTTCAAATCTCACCATCGTCTTTTTTTCCAAGAAGGTCCCTTTTTCATGTTGTCATTCTTGCATTACACTGAGCCCGAAAAAGAAAAAAAAACATGAGTTGACCCAAACCGTAAGAGTAAAATTGGGCTGATGGAAATCTTTGGGGGATCTGTCGATGGTTGTGATAGTGATATATATATATATATATAGTGTATCGAGTCAGCAAACAATTTTCTAAACATATACTCTTAAATATAAGAGACAATGAATGTCTATTATGCTTAATCATGAGCCGTTCTAAACGTCGTATTTTAACTTTAATTTCAGTTGAAAGTAAAGACAAAAATTCTCCAACATTTGGATCATTTTTTATAAAGTTGGTTCTAAGCTTTCGGCTCATATGAGCCATCTCCAGAGAGGTTATTAAGACGGTAACACAATAACATCCACCATCACCGACGATTTTATTTTGTGTTGACATAAAACTCCGCTAGGTATTGGCAATAGTCACCAAAAATAACAAACGCAGTTCGCAAATTTCCAATGCGGATCTATGACGTCACACCGCGTGATAGCGCGAAATGACAACAGAACCATGTATTCAAATGCAATGTAATGCGTTATGACCGGATTTAAATGTGATTTTATTAAGTGTGGGTTGTTTGGATTGAATGTACATGGCCTCCAATATCTGAAGGTTCTTTTCACTCTGTGTATGAGTGCGTATGGTGGAAAATGTTTGTTTTTATTTTCAACTGAAATTAAAGCCAAAATACGACGTTTAAAACGGTTCATGATTAAGCATAATAGACATTCATTGTCTCTTATATATATATATATATATATATATATAAATTTCATTAAAAATGACAGACAGGAAATGCATTATACTTTTAACTGAAAGTATAGATTGTTTTATGTATGTACGTATTCTGTCAATAGTGAAATAAAATTGACATGGCTAAAAGTTCAGCCGAAATTATAAATACAATTTATGGTAATTTTCTAAGAGTAGCTTAGATGTGGTATACAGGCAGAAGTATGGTACACTCAGCAAGGATCGAACTCACTATTAAATTGTAATTAAATTAGAGAGACAAGCTGGTTAACATTACTACAAGTTGAGCTGCTCATAAATATCATTTAGGTTCTGAAAAGAAAAAAAATTATAGGAGCACATAAAAAATTATATTAAAAAACACATTGTCATTTTCAAATAACTTGCAGAAAGTAGAGGTTACTGCCTAAATGCACAATATATATATATATATATATATATATATATATATATATATGCCAATCAGAGGCCTTGCAGCCGGATGCAGTTTACCGTCATGCCCAGGATCAGTTACTATCGTGGAGGTTAGCATCAGCCAAACTAATGCAAGACAAAAAAGGTTTCTCTCAGACGGTTCAAAAGGAACAGTTTCATTTTGGAGGCGTTAAAATTAACAAGCCATTCCTTGCCTCAGTTAAAAAAAGATTTTAGGTCATTTTTAGACTAATGTTCATCAGAGCAATTACCATGAAACTGTTGTATTGCACTTCGATGAAAAATAAACTGGAATCAAAGTTGGCGATCGACGATGAACAACGAACATGGTTTTATAAAAATATACAATTATATCTTTATTCTTTTTTTTTCGATGATATGGTGTGGAGTAGAGGATGGTCAAAGTGATAGCACACACGCATACGAGGGACAGTTGTCTGCTGGAGTTCGTCTACATCTTCTCAATCCAATCTCCTCTCCATCTCCCCCCACCCTCCGATCTCTTCGTCTTCCGATATGTCCTTATCGGATCTGCTTCTGTCTTTTTATAGGAGATATTAATTTGAAGCGTCAACCTTCCGTTATGCAAATTGTTTAGTATAATCAAATGCTTAAATTATATAACTTTGACTACGCTGTTTATCAAAACAAAATTTCGTCTGTCACTTCAATTTTCGCACTCCTGAACTTTCAAAACAATATTTATTTTCAGTATTTACTTTATTCGGACTATTGTCCTCATCTGTGTTGCCATTTGTACGACGTTTCGGTCGTTGTACGCTTCGGTCTTCTTCAGGTGCTAGGAATTTCGAACCGAACCCTTTATTACAATCACTGGAGTATATGATCTCCATTTCTTGCGTAGAGCCTTTTCTAGTAGTAATGAGTCATCTCCCTCTAACCCTGTAAGTTGCTTGTTCACCACTGCTGTAACCTGGTATTGGACTCAGAACTACTACCTCATCTCAGAAATATAGACAAATATTTATTTTCTTTTAAATTTCGCCAGCTCTGCATTGTTCCATCAAACAATTATTTCATCAATATAAATATACATCTGGGCGAAATTATATACCGTAGTAAGAGAATATATAACAAAAGTGTTTATAGAAAAGGTACAGGGAAGATACGTTACAGCAGTAGGAAAGGGATTGAAGCGGCGAAACTATGTCAGAACCAACATGATGAAACCTAATTGACAATCTATAGACCCGGAGTGGTAGCACCTGTTAAGGTCCCAGCTATCTGCAAATAGTTAACCTTCAAACTGGGGCCAAAACACTATGAAAGTATAAAAATAGACTTTTATAGAAATATATATGAATAAAAATAGACTTTTATAGAAAAATATGCATTTTTGAAGGAAAAGTATTACCAACAAATATTTTTGAGGAAAAAAATATTACCATAACACATTTCTGAAGGAAAAAAATTATTTTCACCAAAACATTTTTGAATACAAAACTAGAAGATATTTGAAGTTTTCTAAAATAAAAAAGAATAAAAACAAAAAATTTAATCAAAATCTGACTAAATCAACCTTCTCACGATAACCGAACATTAAAAAAAAGGAATACCTTAAAACCCCACTTTTTTGGCATTAAATAACCCACAGAGGTTGATATAATCTAAAATTTATTCTTGATAAAATCTGCAATGTTATTGGTCTTGACCTTGCATCTTAGTCACTTTCCCACAACCATAACGTAGCTTCCAGTGATTTTTCAATAAATACTTTCAAGGCAATTATTTTAATGAACATTCGTCTGTGGTAGTTAGACTATATGAATTTAAACGCAGCACTAGATTGGCGGTTAGGTATCATCAATTTGCAGTTCAATAGGTTCTATGTAACCGTCGGTTCTATACTAACAGTTTCTTATTTATACTATTTACATTGTTCGAACTGTTGTTCTCATCCTTATTGTCATATTCAAAGCGTTTCAGCCGTTGTACGCTCCGGTTTTCTTCAGGTCATATACGTTGGAATTTCAAACCGAACTCTTTATTTTCTCCACCGGGGTAGATTGTTCTAGTTCTATTGCAATTACTTTTCTAAATTTCTCAGTTTGAGTTATATCCCTTTCGAAATCCCAATATATATCACCTGAAGAATTCCGGTAGAAGCGTCGTCAATATGACAAGAAATATAAGAACAATAGTCTAAACAATATAAATAGTGTAACTAGTTACAATAATCATTTCAGAAATTTAGACAGATGTAACAGTTTCTTCTATAGAACTCTTCGCTTGTGGAACTCTCTTTCCGCTTTTTGATTTCCAGTCAACTATGGTATTCAAATGTTTAAATGTAAATATAAATCATTATCTTCTGTCTTCTTAATTCCTGTTTTTATTGTCTTATCTCTTGTGCCGTAGTGACTTCATTGCTTTTGCTTGGAGTAAAATGATTAAAAGATATATATATATATATATATATATATATATATATATATATATATATATATAACAGTATAGCCCGGCATTGCTCGGGTGTAATGAAAGCTTTAAAATTAATCCATGGTCCTAGAGCCCAGACTCTTTGGACGTTGGCACGAAAGACTAAACAGCAATAGTTGTTTCCAGTTAAAGCAAAACCGTAGACTGAAAGAAAAATGAATGGATGTAAGTCAAATTTTGAAGTTTGGTGAGAATTGGATAAAAATTGTGGATATGTATAAAGGACATACAGACAGATAAACAAACACACACACAAACATCTTGCCTTTTATGTTTATAAATTATCGATTTTCTGCACTATTGTAAGAACTGCAACCTTGAAACTTCTGAATATCGTTTCTTATGTCTTTGTCTATGAGTGTATCAAATTTGATTAAAATCGGACCACTCCTTCTATAACACGATTTTTTGGATTTTCGATTTTTGATATTTATCGGGGGTACCTCGACAGAAAATCTAGCTAAGAACACTCGCAGATGCTTATAGTGCAACTGTGTAAATTTTCAAGAAAATCGGTTCAGCCGTTTCAGAGACAAAGTTCCATTTATAAAATATGTTTAGATAAGAGGAAAACTTTATGTTCATTCCCGTGTTTCATCCTCTTATAAGCTTTATCAAGGCAGTACACAAGGTTCGAAGATGAGTGTTCTTTGCCAAGATCCACAGGCTACACTCAGTTAAAACTATTTTAACCATTGATTTGAGAAAGCAGTTGTATACGGCCGACAGGTTTTTCTGAACGGTTTTAGTGCCATGCTGGCTATTCATATGGAAATCTTGATCTGAGGTGGTCTATTCAAACACATGACTCGCAGTTTCAGTTTAATATTCTGGTTTCATAGCAACTCGTGGTATTCTATGCTAACAGATCCTTCTATCGCACTTCCTGCTTGTGGAACTCTCTTCCGGTTTCTTGTTTTCCATTTAACTTTGATCTTCAAAAATTAAAATCTGTTATGAAAAGGGTTTGAGTGAAAGTGATGGAAGGCTGAGTCAGTATAGCTTGAGTGAAGCTTTATTTTACTAAAGATCTACTCCGGTAGCGAACCGTTCAAGAAAATGGCTGTCTGCATCATGGAGAGAGGAACACAAAACCAAAGGTGACTTATTCAGTCCCGGAAAGTCAAATAAAAATTAGCTCTTTTATTATTTTCATCACAAAATCCAATGTCAATCGTTATTTTCTCTCTTTTCTTTACCTGTTTTCTACTTGGACTTTATGAATTTAGGCTCAGTCTGTACTAGATTGGCGCAGGATGTGCGTTGTGGTGCAGTGGATATCGGCTTGGAGAAATCGGAGAGCTAAGTTCGAATTCCAGTTGAATTACATGCATTCACTTATGCGCAAATACCCTTGGGAAAGGTATTGATCCGTCTCTTCCCTCCAGTTATAGGTTAAATAACAGGACAGAGTGGATTCTATAGCTTTGGCTAGCAACCAGTCTACCGTAGAAAGCAATGACAACCTACTGCGGGATAATCATCTGCCCAGTCAGTCATGTCTCTTTCGCCCACTTAACTGACTGACTGTCTGACTAGACTGGTGTCAAAACCTCATCATTTTACATTTGAAATGGCTAAATGTAACCGTAAGTTCTATGTTAACAGTTTCTTCTATCACACTTCTCACTTGTGGAACTCTCTTCCAGCTTCTTACTTTCCAGTCAAGTTTGATCTTCAAAAATTTAAATTAAAAAAGTCAATTATTATTTTCTGTCTTCTTAATTCCTGTTCTTTTATTGTTCTCTCTACTTAATATTTAAAAAAAAATTCTCTCCTACTCAGGAGGCCTTTTTGTCTTAGTTGTTTTTTGACTTGCTTAGGGTGAAATGATTAAAAATGGTAAATGTTTTGCTTTTTTGGGGCAAGTGTTCAAGTTCAGCTATAGGTCAAGCTGTCTAATTTCCTAGCAAAGAAATTTCAGTCCGCAAAGAATAAAGCAAAGAACGTCTTTTTCTGTAAAAATCAAAAAAAGAACTTGTGTCCGACTTGAACGAGTCAGCTAAAAGTAGCGACGATTCGTGGCTCAATTCATTAGGATTCTCATTAATTAGTTTAAGCCTCTTGTCAAAGAATTTTTAGTTTGTGGATATTTTTACCAGGAATCAGATTAACTTGTCATCAGGAAATCTTTCAGCTAATCGACAGGGATATTAGAGTTGGAAATTTGGTTGGCAGCATCAAAAATATTTCATGCGTCTTAAGCAGTGGTAGCTCATCGATACTTGATGACAGACACGAATGCATGTTAAAATAAGAATATTTTAATTCATTCTAGACATAACGTACGAAAATGGAGTATTGTTGCCATATCTGGATAGAAGCAGCCCAGACCCCACTTTCCTGATTTGATAGCCTTCAAAAGCGTCTCAGAGTCTTTGTTGGGGATAAATTATTTTCCACTCTTCAACCTCTCTTTCACAGACGAGATGTGGCGATACTCTGACTGCTCTATCGCCAATACCATAGACAGTACTCGGACGAACTGCATCCCTTGGTTCCACCAGGCATGACCTTCACGGCTAGCACCTGTCATGCCACTTGAAAACCATACCCACTCCCTCCGCATTTCTCTGGAGAGACGTAAGTTCCAATCAAGCAGCTTATTCTTGCGAATCTATGCCCTATGGAGCAGACTCCCGGTGGATGTTTTCCCGATCAATACAATATTCACTGCATCACAACGCATGTTAGTTAAGTTCCATACGTGATACACGCTTTGGTAATCATGTCTCGAAAGAGACATGACTGACCGAGCAAAAGATTTTCCTTCAGTGGGGTGCCATTACATTCTGCGGTAGACTAGTTTCCAGCCGAGGATATAGAACCCAATCTGTTATTTAACCCATAACTGGAAGGAAGAGGCGGATTAATACCTTTCTCAAGGGTATTTGTGCATAAGCGAATGCAAAATATTCAACTGGAATTCGAACTTTGCTCCTTGATTTCTCGTTCTGAGCCGATATCCGCTGCACCACAAATATAGACAAATACCAAAAAAAGATTAATTTCGTTTTGAAGGCTTTGAAATTATCAAACCAGTTCTGTGTTAAATAGCATGGCAGTTTAGGTTCTATCGTCCTGGTTTTCACACCAGTCTACCGTAGAAATAAATAGATTCCTGATGCTGTAAAATCTTCTTCCCAGTCAGTTAAGTCTCTTTCGAAATAAGCGTATGTCACGTACGGAAATTCCCTGACTAATCTGAATTTTTAAAAAAATTGAATAACAGTACAGATTGGTTGGGTTCTAAAGCCTTGGTTGGCAACCAGTCTACTACTGATAGAAATTTTCTGCCTAGTCAGTTTTGGGTCGAAAGAGACAGGATCGTTCAAGCGTTTATAACGTATGACAATACGTTGGGTGCTATTACTTTCTGCGGTAGACTGGTTGCCAAACATGAACCCAATATGTCTTGTTATTTGACCCATAGCTGAAGGGAAGAGATGGATTAATAGTTTTCCCAAGAGTATTTGCGCGTAAGTGAATGAAAATAATTCAACGGGAATTCGAACTCGGTTCTCCGATTTTTCGTTTCAAGCCGATATCCGCTGCACCACAACGCACGTTTAGACAACGCATATATTTGTCTGAATTCAACGTCTGATTTACCGGTTGGAGCTCTTAATACATGACGAGCTTCCAGTCTTACTAAATCCACAGTATTACTCTCTACGCATGCAGACTGATTTTTAGAATGGTTAAGAGGGGATAACTTCATTTTGATCGGGACTGTTTTCGCTCCACATTGTTGTAAACAATCCATATACGGTAGTCATAAATTTCAGTCAAGTATTAAACGAAACCTTGTCTTCAACCGCCACTGACTGAATACGCTACCCACTTTTATTTCGAACCAATATGTATACTTTTAGAAAAGTATTTATCTGTATTTGAGGTAGGATTTACATTATTTACACTATTCGGACTGTAGTCCTTATCTTTATTGCCTTATTTACGACGTTTCGGCCATTGTACACTCCAGCTTTCTTCAGGTGATAGGAATTTTGAACCGAGCCTATTATTTTGATCATTCTCATTTCATATGCGATGCCACTTCCGGATGTCACGTAGTTATCTCCCTTTAACTCAACTCTATAAGTTATTTGTTCATCATTGCTGTAGCCAGGTATTAAATCACAATCCTTTTGGTCAAGTCACTGGAACTAACCAACACCTATATCCACTGGTCCATGTGTCCTTTTTAGAAAAGTGTATGCACCAAATCGACCAGCGATGTATATATCTGTTCAATAATTTTAGCTTTGTTGGCATTAGATAAATATCCCCTGCGAATTTGTAAGTATTTTGTTGTATGACACACGTCTATTTGACCAAAAACCCCGAAGTTCCCACAGGTGCTTATTAATAGACAAAGCGCTACATTTTATCGCAGAGAACTGAACAAACAAAATAATATTGGCCGCGTTCTTTCATGGAACTCGGCATTTAACGACAGGCTGAAGTGAGTTCATCGTCGTTCTGCCCATCTTCCGTATTGCTATTCTCTTCCTGAACACACAGAAACGAATGTTTTATGACATCGTTTTATCATCTAACAAACTGTGGAATCATAAAATGGACTGAAGCACCGAGAAACGCTTTTCAGTCTTGTTTATTAACTTCGTTTGTCTGTTTTAACCGAATTTTTTCCAAAAAATAATAAAACGAAAAAAAAAAAAAAAAAAGAAAGAAAGAAAATAAAGAGAAAAAAGATAGACGGAAACTGAGGACGAAGTAAGTGCAGAGATATTAAATGAAATATTAAATGAAGAAAATAATGAAAAATATGTTTTATAAAAAAGAAAATATTTCCTTGAATAACCTACATCAAATTTTCAATGGTAATGGTAATATTCTCCTCGGTTTCAATCCTAAAATCTGGAAAGGACTTATAGAATCCCTTAAACACTCGTCCAATTGCACGTATAAGTCGCTTATGCAAATATTTGAAAGAATCGTCTGTACTATAATAAAGACCTTTGTATATACATACATACATACATACATATATATCTATATCTATATATCTATATATATATCTATATATATATATATATATCCCTCCTGTCATGCACATGGAGAGAACGATAATAGCAAATCAGCGTTTGCTCAGTCAGTCCACTCTATTACATCAAACTTTACTACTAGTTATAAAAGTTCATGCTGCGTGTTTGCTCTTTAACAGTGCCTCATTATTTTTAGTTATAATTATGTAGTCAAGTAGTGAATATATATATATATATATATATATATATATATATATATATATATATATATATATATATCCTCTCTATTATAATAAAGACCGTTGGGTATTCATATTTCCCTCCTGCCACGCTCAGAGTATATATTGCTGTTACTTTTATACGGCATATCGATTTAAATATTTTGCTGTCATTTTTGACGGTACGGGCTCACTCGAGTATATATATATATATATATATATATATATATCCCTCCTGTCATGCTGAGCGTGGAGGTTTAGATTATTATTATATTTTTATTATGTTTTATTGTAAGATAGCAAGTATAACAATATATATGTTGCTATAATTTAAAACGGCATATCAATATAATTATTTGGCCGTCATTTTTGATGGCACGGACCCACTCGTTCTTATTGATAGGCTTACATGGTTTCTAGAACTTAATAATAAAACTACAAATTTCCAATCTGGCTTCAGAAACAAATAAAAAAGAAACTGTGTTTTTTGCTTAAGCTTCGATTTGCGGTTTCTTCTCTAGTAAACTCATAATATATCCGCTTTAACTCTGTAATTTTACAGTATTTACATTATTCGGACGCTTGTCCTCATCTTTGGTGCCATTTGTACGACGTTTCGGTCGTTGTACGCTCCGGCCTTCTTCAGGTGCTAGGAATTTCGAACCGAAGCACCTGAATAACGCCGGAGCGTATAATGCCCAAAACGTCGTACAAATGTCAACAAAGATAAGAACAATAGTCCGAATAATGTAAATACTGTATATATTACCTTATCTCAGATATATAGACAAAATATGTAATTGTATTTATTAATTATTTAATTTTTTACTCCTCAATGTTCACCTGTCGTTCGGTTCACCCCCGTCTTTTGTTTAGGAGTAGGTGTTTAGCCCTTGTTTTCAGATAGGTTTTGGTCTCCTGTTCCTACTCATTCTTTTTTTTATTCAGTAGTCCTCCTTTATTTCTCTAGTATGCCCACTTGCGTTTTAGTGGCATTGTCGCCTTGCTTGGGATAAATATATAAAAAGTTTTCATTTTATTTTCCGTAAACAAATAAAATGGTTTGTAATTTACACCGATATGTCTAAAACCGGAGGCATCTTGTAATTGATTCTTGGATTCAGAAAGCTACTTGACCTAACATAAAAGTTCGACTTACCATTTACTAAATATTAATGAAAAATGAATTTCTCAGGGCGTTCAAAAACCCCACAGTATTATTAAGGAGGTTATTTTTTTAAATCACTTTTTTTCTTAGGCTTGCAGGTTTGATTTGGATCAAGGATTAGCTGAAACACAGGCTTTCAGTTGAAAATTATATCGTTGTGCTATTTTTGCTGATGACGTCATTGCTTTAAGTGCTTGTAAGAAAAGCCGGGCACTTGAAACAAAAATAAATTATTCTTTTCTCTCTCTTCCTTCGAACTATCGATCATTGCTCTCCCTAATTCGCAGCTATGATTCATACAAACTCGATCAAAGTGTTATAAATTAAAAAAAAGGAATAAAATCAATACCCTTAAAGATTTCTTTAGCAAAAAAAGTAAAAACAAAATACCTAAATAACATGATTGATATGAAATCTGGTCTTCTTTTTTTATTTTTTACATTGTTGCAGTTCTTAACAGAAAAAACACGTACAACATAGGTTTGCTTTCGTTTGTTTAATTGCACATCAACCTCTCATAGGCCATTTAATGTCAAAATTTATTTTCCTTAGGAGCTTTGGTAATTTCTTTTTGTTTTTTACTATTAAAATCTATTACTAGAAATGTTTACTATAAATATATATCTAGGTCTTGGGTATGATGGTAGACTGCATCTGGCAGCAAAGCCTCTGACTGGGCGATTGTGAGGAGCATGGAACAACCTCTTAATTGCTGTTGTTCTCCAGGTCAACCCTGACCCGGAATGGTAGCACCTGTTAAGTGTTAGGGTCCCAGCTATGGGCAAATAGTTAGCCCTCCAAACTGGGGTTAAAACACAATGAACGTATAAAAAGACTTTTATAAAAATATATACATAAAAATAAACGTTTTATAGAAAAATATACATTTTTGAAGGAAAAATATTACCAACAATACATTTTTGAAGAACAAAAATTATTGCCATAATACATTTTTGAAAGAACAAGAAATTACCAGCAATATATGTTTGAATACAAAACTAAAAGACATCTTCAGTTTTCAAAAATAAAAAAAAGATAAATTTTCTAAAATAAAAAAGATAAATTTTTCATCAAAGTCTGACTAAATAGACCTTCTTACTATAACTGAACATTTAAAAATACTTTAAAATCTCACTTTTTTGGCATTAAAAACCCACAGAGATGTTGATATGCCGTTAAACAAAACTGAGACAGTTATATATATATATATATATCTTTATGCTTTTATAGTGTTTTGACCCCAGTTTGTGGGTTCACTATTTGCCTATAGCTGGGACCCTAAATGTGCTACAACTCCGGATCAGGGTGGACCTGGGAACAACAGCAATTATAATAATGTACTGCGCTCTTCAAACTTTGCAGTCAGAGGCCTTGCTGTCGCATGGAGTCTATCGTCATACCCAGAACGTGCACAACACAGTCATACATATATTTTCATATATCTATCTTAAACATACACACATAATAATGTATGGTTGCCATAACGGTTATCGATGCAGATAATGGAATTGGATCAGATTCCAACCAAGTTAAGTTCCCTTCACGCAAATACACATGGGAAAGGCGTAAAATAGTAAGGTACATTAGGTTATTTAGCCTTGGTAGAACAACCTGCCTACAAATAATACCACATTGAATTCAAAATCGTAGCTAAGACAAGAGGAAAACATTCTGATAACTTTTCCAAAAATGGTTATGGAAAGTTCACAGGTTGACTGTAATCTTACTGGGAAATGGTGATTTATTGTATGAAAACTAACAATTCTGGCACAAAGCCGAAGGGGAATTATGGTGAGGCTAGTCAACATTCCCTGTCTTCTTATATTTTTAAGATATTAAAGTTCATTTGGCCTTGGTATTGCAACCAGTTTATGAATAATACCGCTCTGAATTCAAAATCTTGACTAAGGCAAAGGAAAAGCATTCTCTTATCTTTTGAAGAAATGGTCATTGATAGTTCATATTTTGATTTTAATTTTACTGGGGAATGGGGATTTATTGGTATGAAAAGTAACAATTATTGTAGAAGGCCAAAGGGAAATTGTGGTAAGCCTAAACAACATTCCCTATCTTATGTTTGTAAAATAGTAAGTTACATTGGGTTATTTGGCCTTGGTAGGGTTATTTTCTGGTTTTATTTCTAAAATTTATTTTTTGCCTTTCAAATGCCAAATAATGAATTACCTCCCCTAGATCATTTTTAATATTTAATTATTTTCCTATTTCATTTTAAGTGTGCATTTAATTTTGAGAGCAGTTAGTACTTTCATGGCTTCTGCTCCGATGAACTTAGATCACTGATGCCGCCTAAGCACGAATTTGCACGAGATACTAGATTGGCAACTAGGTCCCACCCTTTTACAGTTAAACAGATAAGATGTAACCGTAATTTCTACTCCAACAGCTTCTTTTCTCGCGCTTCCCGCCTGTGGAATTCCCTTCCATAAGTCTGCTTCCCCGACAGCTACAATCTCCAGGTGTTTAAATGTAGGGTCAATAGACACCTCCTATCACACTAACTTCCAATTATTCTTAGAACACTCTCATCTACCCAACCCTCATTCTCGGTATCCTTACCCGCCTATCACCCACCCTCTGACATTTCCTATATTTAAGCATCCTTCCTCCACTGCGCAGTAGTGGCAGTGACATGCCTTGCTCGAGGTGAAACGCTTATAAAAAAAAAAGTTCATTTTTTGTATTTTCACTCTTGAGAGCAGTCAAGTTCATTGGAATTAGTTTCATTTTAATAATCAGCTCTTGTTTATAGCTGAGATAATGGTTGTTTGGCGGAGGTTGGTTAAATTTCAGTGCTCTTTCTAGTTACTGTTAACTTGCCTTGCATATAGTGTTTGCTTCCTTTATATTAATTTAACCCTGTAATGTTTCTTGTTATTGCTTATTTCAAACCTTTTCAATTTTGTCTGTCGGATAGTTCTGTTAGTTATTTTGCATTTCACTATGGTTACCCACTCCACAGGTTAAGATATTTATAAAAAGGAAACTGTGAGAGGTCATTATCACCTATAAGGAATGTATCACTTCTGTCTGTCTGTCTGTCTCTCTGTCTCTGTCTCTGTCTCTGTCTCTCTCTCTCTCTATATATATATATATATAAAGGGTGTCCATAAAGTTTGTGTGCACTTTAGAAAGTTTATAACATTATTTGTATTTGCAATAGAAATAATTTGTAAAAAAAAAAAAAAAAAAAAATGAGAAAGAAGTAAATTTATATTTTTTAAGGTTTTATTGAAATTTTATTTAAGTTTCCACATGTCCTCCCTCATTAACAATACAAAGGGTAAAACGATTTTGCAGTTCACGGAAAACATTTGCCAACTGATTAGGAGTAATGCCTGAAATCACATCAGTTATTTTAGCTTTCAAATCTTCTAATGAAATAGGTTTGGTTGCATACACAATTGTTTTCACATGAAAAAATCTAACGGAGTCAAATCTGGCGAACGTGGAGGCCAATGAAATATTCCACTCCTTCCGATTCATCTGTTAGGAAATTCCTGATTTAGAAACTGTCTAACACGCAGAGCAAAGAGACAAGGAGCTTTATCTTATTAAAACACTGCATTATCTTTCAAGTTTCATTGTTCAAGCTCATTTCTTACAGATTATTTCTATCACAAATACAAATAAAGTTATAATTTTTTATAACGTTTTATAAAGTGCACACAGATTTTATGGACACACACACACTCTCTCTCTTTCGCTCTATCTCTCTCTATATATATATCTATCTAAATCTATCTAAACTTATTTATAAATGGAACTTTGTCTCTCTCTCTCTCTGTGTGTGTGTGTGTGTGTGTGTATCCGTTACCTATAGACTCCGAAATAGCTGAACCGATTTTCTTGAAAATTTACACAGTTATACTATAAGCGTCTGGGAGTGTTCTTAGCTAGGTTTTGTGCCGAGGTACCCCCGATAAATATCGATAATCGATAATCGAAAAAAGCGGATTATAGAAGGAGTGGTCCGATTTTAATCAAATTTGATGCACTCATAGACAAAGACATAAGAAACGATATTCAGAAGTTTCAAGGTTGCAGTTCTTACAATAGTGCAGAAAATCGGTGATAAAGATACAAAAGTTTTCATTACACCCGAGCAACGCCGGTTTCTGCTAGTATATATATATATATATATATATATATATATATATATATATATATATTAAAAAAGGATTAATTCAAAGATGTTGAATGGCCATTTCGATATGAAGATCCCCACGGGGGACGACACATCACCTCAGCAACAGAAAAAACCTTTCAGAAACTGGAGAAAAATTAGTCTACTTTTCCTTTTTAAATAGATTGCAAAGAAATTAAAAAATAAATAATAAAATAAAATAAAAATAAAAATAAAGGGAAAGAAAAAGAAAAAGAAAACGAAAAAGAAAAAGAAAAAGATAGAATAAAATCAAATAAATAAGAAAAGAAAAAAAAATTGACATCGTCTGGGTTCGCAAAAAAAAAGGGAGAATGTAACTAAAAATTAACAGACAGCCGTGTTAAATCGACGTCAGTTTAAGCAACACGGAAAAAAGGTGGTAAGAGAGATAAAAGAAGGAAGGGAGGGAAAAAGAAAGAAACTAAAGAAAAATTTTTTAAATATTACAGACGCTGGACAAATTCAAAAATCTAATTTCCCCAAAGCGTTGAAGTATTAGAAAAAGGCCTTTACTTAAAAAGGCATAATTATTAATAAAAGGGAATAAAAAGATATAGGATTTAAAATAAAATTATTTTTAAAAAAATTAGGTCATTTGAAATTAAACTAAATAAAGACAACACTAGGTAAAAAAAAAAAAAAAATTAATTACAATTATTATATACATACCTATAGAAGTACACACATACATACATATATATACACACACAATTCTATGAATAAGAATACATATATACATACACATACACACACATACATTCAATTTATTACACACTTATATACATATACATGCGCATACACACATATATATGTGTGTACACACCTATATACAAAAAATTCATATACACATAATATACATGTGTACACATACATGCACACATATACACACACACACACACGCACACACACACACACACACATATATATATATATATATACATATTCCATATGCACTCACACACATACATATTAATGAATATTATGAAAAGGAGCATTTAAATAGCTAAAAAAAGTTTTTCAAAATTACATATAGCCCACATACATAAATACATATATACATATATATACATATATATACAAATATGCACATCCACACACAAACATACACATATACATAAAAAAAAAAATTAAAATTAAAATTAAAAATTTTTTTAAAAATATTAAAAAAATTATAGAAAAATTTAGAATTTAAAAATTAAAAATTAGAAGTTAAATTTTAAAATCCGCCCTATGGCGGCACTTGTTTATAAATTCCCTCCTAAAGTTCAAAAGTAAGTCCTGATGAGGATACTTCAAAATCAGAATCTTCTCCAATAAACACAGACGACACCTATCACGAAAACTTTTAGGAGTACAAGCTGAGCCTATTAATTTCCAGCTGATTATAGGGTCCTGTTCTTCCTCCTTCATCTCCCAGAACCTACGTGATAGTGCCGTCTGGAATCTCTGTTTAGGGTTCGAAAACGAGTACCTGTGATTATAAAGCTTCTGTTTGAAAGAGCCCGCGGACATGCCAATATAGGTCCGGTAATTGTCCTTGTTATATATATATGAGTCGATATGCTGAATTATACTGTGGTTCATTCAATACACAGCTAAAGAGCAACACAATGCAGAGGATTACTAAATGAAGTTGTTTTGAACGCGTAGATAGAGGAATTAAGAGGTACATATAATGAGAATAGAGAGGATCGATAACAGTCGCTTATAGACTTGAAGAGAATAAGAATGTAGTGATAAAAAAGCATCTCTCGGGAGTCTGTTTCATAAATACTTTGGTTTCACTATGTTTATCGGTTGATAAAAAATCCTTGATACTGATAGAATATCACTGCCATATAAGAACATTGATAATACATAGCGACCAAGTACTCTTTTCTTGGTGGCTAAGAATATTTTCTTATCTCTTAATACATTGCTTAGTTTATGAAAGGCAGTAAGAGATAGTCCAGCATTCACTGTCATATAGGAGGATTGATATTATATGGCAGTACTGCACTCCTTTCTTTGTTACTAACAATATTTTTCCATCTCTTAATAGTTTATGAAAGGCATGAAATGATTGTCTAGCATTCAATGTCATATAGGAGGATTGATATTGTATGGCAGTTCCTGCACTCCTTTCTTTGTTACTAACAATATTTTCCCATCTCTTAATAGTTTATGAAAGGCATGAAATGATTGTCTAGCATTCAATGTCATATAGGAGGATTGATATTGTATGGCAGTTCCTGCACTCCTTTCTTTGTTACTAACAATATTTTCCCATCTCTTAATACTTTGCTTAGTTTGTGAAAGGCATGAAGTGATTGTCCAGCATTCACTGTCACATAAGAAGATATATGTTACATAGCTGTTCGGCGTTCTTTTCTTTGTTTCTAACAATATTTTCTATCATTTATTACTCTGCTTAGTTTATAAAAGGCATGATGAAAATATCCAGCATTCACTGACATATAGGAGGATTGGTACTACTCGCTTTTTTTTCTAAGGAACATTTACCTTGCTTAGTTTTTGGATGATATCTTTCACTGTTTCAAAACTTCGTAATTCTGGTATCACATTTCCGTCGGCTATCCATATTTTCTTCTTTCCTAATTCAATAATACATATGTAAATGGAGATATATGTCATCAATTACGGCATTTTTTGCCTTCATTGACTAATGTCGATATATATACCCTAGCAGAATATAGAAAGCCAAATATGTGTCGTATGCGATTCATGCCAAGGAATGATCGAATTTAATTTAATATTTATCCTAAGAAGTGTTGATCGATGTTGATCCCAATACGGACTGGGTTTACCCTAAGTGATATAAAGTACATTTTGTGCTTGGCGTTGTCTCCATAATTCCCAAATTCTTATCGTAAGAATAAAGTCGAACGTTTAAAGAAAGACAGCAACGACATGCCCTTGATTTAAGTGACTTTTATCTGATGGTGTCAAGAAGTGAATAAATAATTATTTTGTGTATAAAAAATTTGATTTGAAATTTTAGTCGCGTGTGAAACGTTGATCTCCCCACAGATGAAGAAGAGACTTGAGGCAACAGAAAAAAGAAAAGAGTGCTGAACGGTTATATAATATCAATTTTTATTTACTTGTAGGTATACATGTGCGTTGTGGTTCTGTCGGCTTGGTATGTGAAATCGGAGAACCGCGTTCGAATTCCAGTTGAATTCGCTAAATTCACTTACGCACAAATGCCGCTGGAAAATGTATTAATCCATCTCTTCTCTCTCCAACTATGAATAGCGGGACAGATTGGGTCCCATAGCCTTGGTTGGCAACCAGTCTGTCGCAGAAAGAAATGGTAACTTACTGTGAGAAAATCTTCTTCCTAGTCACTCATTTGATCAAAAGAGACATGATCGCTCAAGCGTGTATCACGTATGGCCGATTTGGATAAAAGGACTGAATAGCAGGACAAATTGGGTTGTGTAACCTTGGTTGAAAACCAGTCCACCGCAGAAAAAAATGGCAGCCTACTGCGGGAATATTATCTGCTCAGTCAGTCATGGATCGAAAGAGACATGATCACCCAAGAATGTATCGTGTATGACACTTAACTCACTGATTTGAATAAAATGACTGAATAGCAGGATAGATTGGGCTCTATAGCCTTGGTTGGTGACCATTATACCGCAGAAAGAAATGGCAACTTACTGCAGGGAAATCGTCTTCCTAGTCAGTCATGGATCGAAAAAGACATGATCGCCCCAAGTGTGTATAACGTATGACCCTTAACTGATTGATTTAGATAAAAGAACTGAATAACAGAACACATGGGGTTCTATAGACTTGGTTAGCAACCAAACTATCGCAAAAGGAAATGGTAACCAACTGTGGGAAAATCTAATGCTTAATCAGTCATGTCTCGCAAGAGACATGATCGTCTAATCGTGTATCACCAATGACACTTGACTGACAGACTGATAGGCTTGCTGAACGTTTGGCCAAGTTGGTAGAACGTTAGCGTCCCAATCAAGAGACCCCGGATCGATTCTCTTCATAGGCAATTTGCCTGATGATATCGCCACAGGGAGACGAGCTCAGCGTGCGACATCGTTGTGAAGTAGGTAAAAATCATATCCAAGCTTTGTGAGTAAAGTTTATTAAATGAAACTATTCAGAAGCTGATGGTTGGTTTTGATCGTTTGGGGTGAAGTCATGAGTCATCCGATTTTGAAATTTGTTGCATCTGTTCTACCATCACGCACTATGTTCATCTGGCTAAATGCTAACTGATTACAGTTTAATACATTTTTCGTCGTTGAGTTATTTCTTATTTGATTACTTGTAGAAAGTATGAAAATGGTATTTGATTACGTCTAGAAAGTAAGAAAATGATATTTGATTACGTCTAGAAAGTATGAAAATGGTATTTGATTCCGTCTAGAAAGTATGAAAATGATATTTGATTACGTCTAGAAAGTATGAAAATGGTATTTGATTCCGTCTAGAAAGTATGAAAACGGTATTTGATTACGTCTAGAAAGTATGAAAATGATATTTGATTACGTCTAGAAAGTATGAAAATGGTATTTGATTCCGTCTAGAAAGTATGAAAACGGTATTTGATTACGTCTAGAAAGTATGAAAATGATATTTGATTACGTCAAGAAAGTATGAAAATGGTATTTGATTACGTCTAGAAAGTATGAAATGATATTTGATTACGTCTAGAAAATATGAAAATGATATTTGATTACGTCTAGAAAGTATGAAAATGGTATTTGATTCCGTCTAGAAAGTATGAAAATGATATTTGATTACGTCTAGAAAGTATGAAAATGGTATTTGATTCCGTCTAGAAAGTATGAAAACGGTATTTGATTACGTCTAGAAAGTATGAAAATGATATTTGATTACGTCTAGAAAGTATGAAAATGGTATTTGATTCCGTCTAGAAAGTATGAAAACGGTATTTGATTACGTCTAGAAAGTATGAAAATGATATTTGATTACGTCAAGAAAGTATGAAAATGGTATTTGATTACGTCTAGAAAGTATGAAATGATATTTGATTACGTCTAGAAAATATGAAAATGGTATTTGATTCCGTCTAGAAAGTATGAAAACGGTATTTGATTACGTCTAGAAAGTATGAAAATGATATTTGATTACGTCAAGAAAGTATGAAAATGGTATTTGATTACGTCTAGAAAGTATGAAAACGGTATTTGATTACGTCTAGAAAGTATGAAAATGATATTTGATTACGTCTAGAAAGTATGAAAATGATATTTGATTACGTCTAGAAAGTATGAAAACGGTATTTGATTTCGTCTAGAAAGTATGAAAATGATATTTGATTACGTCTAGAAAGTATGAAAATGGTATTTGATTACGTCTAGAAAGTATGAAAATGATGTTTGATTTCGTCTAGAAAATATGACAATGTCCCTCAGACTTTATTTTTAACCAGGACAATTCTTTACCTTTTATGTGCCGAGTCCCTTCAGGACATTAGTGGTCATAAACATCTCACTATTCTTGTCTCTTGTGGCTCTTAACTCTTTTACTCTTGATATATCTCCAAATGTGCGTTTTGGTGCAGTGGATATCGGTTCGGAACAAGAAATCGGAGAGCCGAGTTCCAATTCCAGTTAAATTCGTTCCATTCACTTAAGCACAAATACCTAGATAGGGGTTAAATAGCAGGACATATTAGCTTCTATAGCCTTGGTTAGCAACCACTCTAACACAGAAAATAACAGCAACCTACTGCGCGAAAAATATTCTGCCCAGTCAGACATGTCTTTTTCGAGACATGATCGTTCAAGCTTGTATTACGTACAGCACAAGTAATATCTCCCAAACCTTGCTTCAACATTCACTTTCTCAAGCTCCTCAAGTACAACCCACGTTGCTTTCCAATTTCTCTCGTTCCCTCGATCCTTTTTGTGAGTATCAGATTCTCCAAGCCCTTCTTCCTCATGATGAGTTCCAGAAACCCAAACAATCTCCTCACAGATGAAGAAGAGACTTGAGGCAACAGAAACAAAGAAAAGAGTGCTGAACGGTTATATAATATCAGTCCTCCTATATGGCAGTGAATGCTGGACAATCTCCCCACAGATGAAGAAGAGACTTGAGGCAACAGAAACAAAGAAAAGAGTGCTGAACGGTTATATAATATCAGTCCTCCTATATGGCAGTCAATGCTGGACAATCTCCCAACAGATGAAGAAGAGGTAACAGAAGGATGCTAGAGACAGTCGATGTTAGAGAAAATGTAAACAAAAAGGGTATTTATACTTAGAATTAGAGGCAGTTGAAATTACTAGGGCACAAAATGAGGAAAGAGTACCTGAAAAATGTGGTAGTCACAGGAAAAGAAGGCAGGAGAGACTGTAGAAAACAACGCATGACCTATTCAGCTTGAGTAAAGCAATAGTGGAACAAGATTTAGGGGCGATAAGACTTAATTACCAAAGACAAAGGAAAATTAAAAATTTTCATTAGTGTCATTAGTTTTCTGATCACTGCAAACTGTTTTGGTAAAAAAAAGCTTTTCATTTTATGTCGATATGTAATTTACTTAGAAGCTCTGTAGCCATAAAAATATTAAAATCTTGAATGAGTTCTCACTGATTTTTCATGAAAAGTAATGCTTTTTTACAAGCATTAGTAAGAAACATGTCACTGAAAGTATTGTCCGTTTCTAGCACTAACTTTTCCCACCTTTCTGGCAGCATTTGGGTTTCACTTTGGAAAAGTAACACGTCTTTTGAGGTTAACCACGAATCGACCCATTGTTTTGCATCTTTATGAATGAAAGTGCTGCTCACCCAGGCCATGTGCCATTGACCGGAACAAGTAATAATCAGACGGGCCAATTTAATCGTTTCCAAGTAGATTTTCAACCATTTTGCAACATGTGACATTGTGTTGCAATGTTTCAAAATCACTTTGTCATATCTCTGCTCCTATAGCAGCTGTTTTCTTCAACGCTCGGCTCAAACCCATCAATTTTAATCGATAGCGATCTCCCGGGATGGTTTCGGTCGGTTGGAGCAGCTCAAAATAAACTACACCCTGCTGATCCCACCAAATACAGAGCAAAAACTTCGAATAATGAATATTTGGCGTTGACGCCGATGTTGATGCATAGCAGGGCTTATCACACGATTTTATACTCTTAGGGTTATCAAAGGGAAATCCACTTTTCATCGCCAGTCCCGATACGATGCACAAACCTTTCCTTTTCTATTGTTGAAGCAGTGATTCACACGTGACAAGACGCCGCTCGAATATCTTCAACTCGTAATATCATTGCTTTTGAATCATTCCTAATGCTTTCAAACGTTTCGAAACTGTTGTGTGATCAATTACTAATGTATCTTGGGCCTGACATGAGTCTTCATGAAGTAGAGCCTCCAATTCTTCGTCTTCAAACATTTTTGGGACGTTAGAGCGATCTTTATCTTCAACACCCAAAATCATTATTTTTGAAGCGTCTAAAACAATGTCTGCATGTTGTTTCCGACAGAGCATGGCCACTGGAAGTCACAACACGAATTCCGTGTGTTTCAGCTGCCGATTTCTTTTGAATAAAATAATACAGTAAAATATCCCGCAAATACACTTTCTTTGGCACGGAATCTGACAGAGTTAAGGCAATGAAAACCAAAGTTGTTTACACTTCGTCGAAATGGCATACACTGAATTTCAAGCTTGCTTATAGTACTTCCTTATAGATGTGTTAACATCTGAAACTACACGTCCGCAGTTCTGGGAATGCCATCTGTTAAAAAATAGCAAGAACGTATTCAAGATTTTAATATAATCACCAGCAAACACCCTAACTTTGGATTTTAATATATCTATTGTATCGCTCTACCGGACGCTCGTGGCCTAGGAGTAGAATCGCCGACTGACGCCGATGCGGTTGGGTTTCAATTCTGGGTTAGGAAGTGACCGGAGTCTAAGCCGTACTGATGATCTGTAATACAGCGAAACAGATCTGTCTACGAAAGGATGTGCGTTGTGGTGCATTGGATATCGGCTCGGAACGAGAAATCGGTGGAGCCGAGTTCGAATTCCAGCCAAATTCATTGCATTCACCTACGCGCAAATACCCTTGGGAATGGTAATAATCTGTCTATTCCTTCCAGTTATGGGTTAAATAACAGGACAGATTGGGTTTTATAGCCTTGGTCGGCAACCAGTCTACCGCAGAAAGCAATGGCAACCTACTGCGGGATAATCTTCTGCCCAGTGAGCCCAAGCGTGTATCACGTATGGCACTTAACTGACTGACTGATTGTATCGCTGAGGTGAATACGATACACAGAGAAAGTGTGCTGTGGTATAATTCAGCGCCGTATCCAGTGCTAAACGGATATACACAGAACAGTACAATAGTTACAATAAGAGCACAATTGTTACAATAACAGACAAGACAGAACTTCCAATCTTATATCTTACTCTTGATGATGCCATCAAAAGACAGGCCGCCAATGTCCCGGGGTGAATGTTAACTTTAGGACTATAAAGAGAGGGGCTAACAAAAAAGCCGGAACCTCTCTCTCTGAACAAAGGAACTTAGCAGGAACTTATTCAAGGTCCTAATATGATATATGTTATTCTGCTTTCAAAACTCAATACATAGTAGAGAATAGTAGGCTTTTGTGCATATACATGCTTGTGCAGACATAATTACTAGAGACGGTGATATGTGTGTTTTATGTTGTACTTTTGTTGGAGTTAAATTTTGGAATACAATTTGATTTCTTTAAGAAATCGAAGAATTTTATATGGACTAATGTCATGAAAGAATTCTTTCATGTTGGTTGTTTGGTTGGTTGATATTGTTTACATATCAACCTCAATCAGTTTATTTAATGTCGTAATCTAAATATTTTTCACGTAATTTTTTGCTTTCAACTCCAGACAGAAAAGTTTATACTTTCAAAGTTAACGTGTTTTTCTATCTATCTATCTATCTATCTATCTATCTATCTATCTATCTATCTATCTATCTATCTATCTATCTATCTATCTATCTTCGTCCCCTTCTTTCTATCTATCTATCTATCTATCTATCTATCTATCTATCTATCTATCTATCTATCTATCTATCTTAGTCTGTTCATATCTACCGTTCTACCTATCTATTTATCTATCTGCCTTATTCAGTACTGTTTTTTATCTCTCATTCTATTTAAAGTAGGACTAAATAAAAAATATGACGAAATAACACAATAACTATAGACAGTAGGAGTGAAACGAGATCACTCTACCGACGCCCGTAATTTAAATAAATGGTTTAGTTCCGAATTACCTGCAGTTAACCAGATCGATATACACCCGAGAAAGGTCACAGCGTGCAAAGGAGTTTAAAACTGCTAAAACTATGCGGTGGCAACAAGAAGATGAGGACAATAGTCCGAATATAAGTTGGTTGGCTGTTTTGTTTTTATGGCATATCAACCTCGGCGGGTCATTTATTGCCAACTAAACTTTTTTATTTTATTTATTTATTGCTGGTAATACCTTTTTCTTTCAACAATTGATTGTTGTTTTATATAAGTTTTTGTGTCTAGTAATACTTTTTCTTTTCGACTATCAAGATTCATTGGGATTTGTTTTAAGGGCAGGGTTCCCAAGTCCTACCCTGTTATTTAACACATAACTGGAGGGAAGGGACGGATTAATACCTTTCCCTAGGGTACCAGTGCTTAAGTGAATGCAGGGTATTCAACTGGAATTCGAACTCGGCTCACCGATTTCTCTTTCCTAGCCGATATCCACTGCACCACAACGCACATCCGTTACTAGACGCTTACGGCACCTGGTATTCCCAAGCGGTCACCCATCTAAGTACTGACCAGGTCAACGTTGCTTAACTTCAGTGATCGAGCGAGAACCGGTATATTCAACGTGATATGGCCGTAAGCCCCCGAATATAAGTAGTGAAAATAATCCCCCTAAGATCAGTCAGTTAAGTTCCATACGTGATACACGCTTTGGGATTGAATGGGCAGAAGAATATTCTGCAGTAGGTTGCCATTGCTTTTTGCTGTAGACTGGTTGCCAGTCAAGGCTATAGAACCCAATCTGGCCTGTTATTTAACCCATAACTGGAGAGAAGAGACGGATTAATACCTTTCCCAAAGTTATTTGTGCATAAATGAATGCAAGGAATTCAACTGGAATTCGAACTCGGATCTCCCATTTGTCGTTCCGAGTCGATATCCACTGCACCACATTGCACATCCTCCTCCTAAGATAGATAAATGGAAACGGACAGATTAACATCGATAGACAAGTCATATCTGTCTGTCTGCTCCTATCTATATGTTTCTAGCTATCTTTTCTTGAGATGGATAGTACTAGTGATCGACCGCTCCCACTTCCGAGTCCAGGATTTGAACTTACAAAATTTTACCAACCATCTCTTTAATCCACAAGTCTATTGTAGGACAATTTTCTGTAGTGAAACATGAGCCTTCAAGTTAGCTTGTCTGCTGATTAGAGTTGAATTTGTCATGTTTTATTTACTACTGTTGCTAATCATAGTTGATTGTTAAGGCAGTGTTTGAATACCTGCTGTCATTCTTTTTGTCTTTCTTTATTAGTGGTTCCCATATTTAAATTATTTCTATGCTTGACCTACTAAGGAGGTTCTCATAACCTAGCATATCCGCCGATTCTTTCATATGCCTAACTCTACAATGTTTTTTGTTGCCCGGTATTTTCACTTAATTCCACAGGTCCTGATGGCTATCTCTTTCCCTCAATATATGCCTAGCCATGCTCTGATTCATTGTTTCACTACAGCTTTTTGATGTTCTGTCAGTCTTACCTTTAAAGGGCGGCTTGTTTCACCTATATTGCCACAACTGCAAGGAACCGAGTAAATGCAGTTCTTGATCATGCTCTCTCTCTCACGTGTTAGGCTTTATCCGTGTTGGGTTTATTGTCTTGAATACAAATCAAAACGGATTTCGTATCTCGTGGTACTTTCGAACACACAGGAAGAGAGAGAGAGAGAGAGAGAGAGAGAGAGAGAGAGAGAGAGAGAGAGAAGAGAGAGAAAGAGAGAGAGCGAGAGTCCTCACTTTATTTGTATCAGGGAGCCATCCTGATTAGTGGGGAAATGTGTAGTAGACCAGACTGTCTAGCTTTCTGGCGAAAGGTTAGGAAAGACTGATCGAGGTTTTCTTTTCTTGGATTTATATAGTAGTTGGTGATTGCGCGTAGGACTGTCCTTCGTTTTGGTACTGAAATATCGTTTATTTCGCTTATCCAAGTCTCTGATTTTAGAAAGAAAGCTAGCTGATTGACCTTTCATTATGAATTCCATTTTTAATATATAGGAAATAATAAGTAGGCGATATTCTTCAGGGATTTTAAGAAATATTTTATTTTATTTTATTTATAATACTATATAGACCTCGACAAACCGATACGATTTTCTCATGCAACACTCATATGAATTTTTTCGTAAGATGTTACGCACCTGTTCGGCTTTTTTTTTTTTATAATAAGCTAGTTCAAAGAAAGATCATTACATAGACTTACGTTTAAACAATTCACAGACAATGTCAATTTTGGCTGTGAATTCCTTCAAGACATAGAACATGAAAGAAGACACATTTTGCAAGAGGTAGAATCTAACGAAGAGGAAATGTTTAAGGTTATGTTTCCAAGATTATAAGTCAACATCTTACAATAGATCAAGTGATATTTGGCAGTATGAACGAGTAAGAGGATGGGCGCCGTGAGGTGAAAATTTTGAAATGGTGAAGAAAGAAAATACAAGACATAAGAAAGAAGACTTAAAAAATCAAACACCCAGGAGAAAGAAAAAAAAGAGAGAAAAGCGAATATATATATAATTTTTAGTAACAATACTAAAAAGGAAAAAGTGACGAAAAAGTAATAAATTACAATTTATACGGTAGCCTGTTAACTATTTATCACCGCTTTTTCATATTTTCCTCACTTCATTCAGGTGTCACAGTTGTTCATATCTATCAACCCATCTGTTTATTGATATCATTCTTTCAGGCATTTCATATCTATCTATCTATCTATCTATCTATCTATCTATCTATCTATCTATCTATCTATCTATCTTATTTCTAGTTTGTTCATATCTATCTATCTATCTATCTATCTATCTATCTTATTTCTATCTATCTATCTATCTATCTATCTATCTTATCTAGTTTGTTCATATCTATCTATCTATCTATCTATCTATCTATCTATCTATCTATCTATCTATCTTAGTCCGTTCATATCTATCTATCTATCTATCTATCTATCTATCTATCTATCTATCTATCTATTTTAGTTTGTTCATATCTATTTGGCAATTCATTTTAGATTGTTCATATCTATCTGTCTATTTTTCTATGTATTTTAGTCTGTTTGTATATATGGCTGTATGTATACCTATTTTCTCTGTTTTCATATATCCATGTATGTATATCGGCCGAGTGGCTAGAACGCTCGCTTTCTGACCATAAAGCCAGGGTTCAAATCTCACCATAGTCAATTTGTCAGAAAGGTGACTTCTTGATATTATCGGTCTGGAGGAGGTGATCCCAGCGTACGGCACCTTTGGAAAGTGCCTGGAAACAATACGACGGGTTGACTCAAGCCTTGTGAGTGAAATTGGGTAGACGGCTCTTTTTGAGGAGCCGTCAGTGATTGGTCTAGCTCGAAGTCACAAGTCATTGTGACCGAGGGGTTGAGCGTCCTGGCTTTGTTCAGACTGTTGTTTACGCCAGATAACGCGCTCTCTCCCAGAAACAGTAACTAAGGTCCGCTCAGCATAGTTGCAGTATAAACCACAAAGCAAACATCAGTGTGCCTGAGGAGGCGTCTGCAATAGGTATTAGCTAGCTGCCCCAGTAGACGGATATCCTCGAATACGTTTATGTATGTATGTATGTATGTTAGTCTTGTTCGTATGAATGTATCTAATTTTGTCTCTTCGTATATAAGTATTTATTTTTGTCTGTTCGTATGTATGTATGTATGTATGTATGTATCTTAGTTTCTATCTATCTATCTATCTATCTATCTATCTATCTATCTATCTATCTATCTATCTAGTCTGTTCGTATGTATGTATCCATATAGTTTTGTCTCTTCGTATATATGTATTTATTTGTTGTCTGCTCGTATGTATGTATGTATGTATGTATGTATGTATGTATGTATGTATCTTAGTTTGTTCGTATCTAACTTCGTATGTATATCTCTGTTTTAGCATGTTCGTATCTATCTATCTATCTATCTATCTATCTATCTATCTATCTATCTATCTATCTATCTAAGTTCTTTTCATATCCATATATTGTCCTTTGAATACTACAATTATACTGTTATGCAAAAGCTACCGATAAAAATATGAAGAATAAAAAAAGCTTTTATATCGCGAGATAAATTTTACAGCCATTGATGTCTGAGCATGCGCACATATGTCGAGATGCAAACATGCGCTCACTTGTTGAATAGGAAACAAAGACTACAAGCCATAGTCAAGACATAGCAAAGAATAACTGACAAGAAAATGTTGCGTGCAGAATGGAACATTATGAGAGTCAAAAAGCAAAAACGAAGGCTACAGTCTTTTACAAATGTCATGAAGTCACTAGTTTTTGGGAAAATAATCTGTTTTTGCATGAATAGAAGAATTCCAGGTATTGTCTTTCATGTGCCTTCATTGTTCTCTAATGGACGTTTTCCTCACTCACATATTATGAAAACCAAACCTAAAGAATGGGAAAGAAAAATTTCCGCAAGACGTCCCGAAATGTTTGGCACCCAACATTCTTAACCCATTCATACCCGTTACTTTCTATGCTGATGATACAGCTATTTACTCCTGTCTTAATCAGTTAAGTGCCATACGAGAGACACGCTTGGGCGATCATGTCTAGAAAGAAACATGACTGACTGGGCAGATAATTTTCTCGCAGTAGTTTGCCATTACTTTCTGCGGTAGACTGGTTGCAAACCAGAGCTAAAATCCGATCTATCCTGTTATTTAATTCCTTTATCCAGTCAGTTATCTCCCATTCGTGATAAATGCTTGAGCGATCATGTCTCTTTCTACCCAAAACTGACTAGGTAAAAGATTTTCTAGCAGTAGATAGCCATTTCTCTCTGTAGTAGACTAGTTGCCAACCAAGGCTTTAGAACCCAACCAATCTGTACTACTATTCAATTTTTAAAAAAATTCAGATTAGTCAGTTAATTACCGTACGTGATACACGCTTAGGCGACCATGTCTCGAAAGAAGATTTTCCAGCAAGAGGTAGCCATTTATTTTTACGGTAGACTGGTGTGCCAACAAAGACTAATCTCCCCTATTTAACACATAACTGGAGGGAGAAGCGACGAAATAATACTTTTCCCGAGGATATTTGCTCATAAGTGAATGCAACGAATTTAACTGAAAATCAAAAAGGCAACTGATCTTAAAAAACGGCATTTTGCGAAATGAGGTAAAGAGTGGCTTGATAATTTTAAAGCCTTCAAAACGAAACTAATTTTTTTAGTATTTGTCTATATTTATGGTGCAGCGGATATCGGTTCGGAACGATAAAATCAGGGAGCCGAGTTCGAATTCCAGTTGAATATCTTGCATTCACTTACACACAAATACCCTTGGAAAAGGTATTAATTCGTCCCTTCCTTCCAGTTATGTGTTAAATAACAAGACAGATTGGGTTAGCTGGCAACAAGTCTACCACAGAAAATAATGGCAACCTACTGTGGGATAATCTTCTGCCGAATCAGTCATGTCTCTTTCGAGAAATGATCGCCCAAAGCGTGTATCACGTATGACTATATTTCTGAGATGAGGTAGTATTTACGCTATTTATATTATTCGGACTATTGTTTTCATCTTCGTTGCCATTTCTACGACGTTTCGGCCATTGCACACTCCGGCCTTCTTCAGGTGCTAAAAGGTTCGCACCGAACCCTTTATTACGATCACTGGGGTATATCAGTCTCATTCCTGGTGCGAAGCCTCTTTCTGGAAGTCATGAGTTATCTCCCTTTAACCCAAATCTCTAAGTTACTTGTTCACCACTGCTGTAACCTGGTATTGAACTCACAACTCTTTGGGTCAAGTCACTGGAACCAACCAACGCCTATATCCATTGGGTCATGGGTCCTTGAGTGGTGAACAAGTAACTTAGAGAGTCAGCTTAAAGGGAGACTACCAGAAGTGGCTTTGTACAATGATCGTAATAAAGGGTTCGGTTCGAAATTCCTAGAACTTGAAGAAGGCCGGAGCGTACAACGATCGAAACGTCGTGGCAAAATGGCAACGAAGATGAGGACAATAGTCCGAATAATGTAAATAGTATACTCTTTTTTAGTCGTCTGAGAGAACCCTTTTTGCCTTCCCTGAGCATGGCTGTTGCTAACCTTAAAAACAGTGACTCATTGCGCCTTCTCTGACTAAGGTTTCCCGCTGATACGAAGCGGAAAAATTGCACTGAATCACCTGCTTAGTGTGTAGCTAGAAATGATGGCTTAACCTGTTGAGCTAGACAAATTTTTTCGACAGACTCTTTATTCAGTCAGTTAAGTGCCACACCTGATACACGCTTGGGCAATCATGTCTCGAAAGAGACATGACTGACTGGACAGAAGATTATCCCGCAGTAGGTTGCCATCACTTTCTGTGGTAGACTTATTGCCAACCACATCTATAGTTCCTGATCTGTTCTGCTATTCAACCCATAGCTGTAGGGAGAAGAAGTGGATTATTTTATTATATTAATAAGTAGTAATTAGTGGGGGATCCATTTACTACTTCGTGACAATAGAAAAACGATCCCCACTCTATGCCCAGTACAAGCTTTACTTATGTTTCCAACTGTTATAGTCAGTTCGCTAAGTGCCATACGTGATACACATTTGGGCGATCATGTCTCGAAAGAGACATGACTGACTGGGCAGAAGATTATCCCGCAGTAGGTTGCCATTGCTTTCTGCGGTAGACTTTTTTTCTCTCAATTACATATTTATAAAAACTACTATTAGTTCTTGCATTGAATATTGCTACCAACTTTGGTCTGGTTCTCCTGCTATATATTCAGAAATTCTTGACAATATTCAAAGAAGAATCTGCAATGTTATTGGTCTTGACGTGGCATCCGTTGCTCATCGCCATAACGTAGTTTTCCTGTGCCTTTATTTAAAAAATGTTTTTATTAATACCTTCATGGTAATTGTTCTGATGAACATTCCTCTATGTTGCTTAGACATTTTTAATTTAAGAGAATGCTAAAAAATTAAATAACCGGCTAAAGGATGATAAGCCGTTTGACACAAACTCAGTCAATCAAAATAAATAAATAAATAAATAAAAATCAGTGTCTCGGGAGTGTCGAATTTTCCAAGCTCTCTCTCCTTGATATATTCCTTCATGCTTCCTCGTTTTTCACATGTTATGTTTGGTCTATGTTATACAATAAATTCCTAAACAAGACAGTACAATGAAGGCACGTATAGTGCGAGGTTTAAAAAGTGTATATAACAAAATTAAGTACACGAACGCATGCAGAACTTACCTTGCCAATGCTTAAAGACTAAAATATAAACAAGCAACATTTATCTCTAACAAGAGAAGATATATTTGCCTGTCGCCCGGTTCACACTTCTCCCAGTCTTTTGAACAGGAGTAGATGCTCGTTCTTTATTTCCTGTATATGATTGAGCTTCAGGTTCCTTCTAAAGCATCCGCCACGAAACTTTGACATTTTACAGACTAGTTCTTCTGAATAGGAGTAGATTGGTTCGTCTATTGTCCGATTCCCACTCCTTCTTGGTATTAATTGGTCTCCTTGCTTGTTTGTTTGTTTCTTTCTGTATTGAATTCACTAAATTCCTCCTTCCTTCCTTCCTTCCTTCCTTCCTTCCTTCCTTCCTTCCAGTTTTCGATCATCTGCTTTCTTTCTTTTTGTTTTAAATCATGACTTCCTTCCTTTTTCTTTCTTTCTTTCTTTCTTTCTTTCTTTCTTTCTTTCTTTCTTTCTTTGTTTTTAATTCCGTGATCTCTATTTTTCTGACATTTTCGACTTTCTTTCTTTCTTTCTTTCTTTCTTTCTTTCTTTCTTTCTTTCTTTCTTTCTTTCTTTCGTTTTTAATTCCGTGATCTCTATTTTTCTGACATTTTCGACTTTCTTTCTTTCTTTCTTTCTTTCTTTCTTTCTTTCTTTCTTTCTTTCTTTCTTTCTGTTTTTAATTCCGTGATCTCTATTTTTCTGACATTTTCGACTTTCTTTCTTTCTTTCTTTCTTTCTTTCTTTCTTTCTTTCTTTCTTTCTTTGTTTTTAATTCCGTGATCTCTATTTTTCTGACATTTTCGACTTTCTTTCTTTCTTTCTTTCTTTCTTTCTTTCTTTCTTTCTTTCTTTCTTTCAAACTCCTTACCTTCCTTCTCTTCCCCTCTCCGCTTTTTCTTTCTTTCTTTCTTTCTTTCTTTCTTTCTTTCTTTCTTTCTTTCTTTCTTTCTTTTATTCTTTCTTTCTTTTTTCGACCCTCTGATTTCTTTCTTTCTTTTTAATTTGAGTTCTTTGGTTTATTCTTTCTTTTTTGCTTACTTTATTTCTTTTTTCTTTTCCATTTTATTCTCCCTTTCTCCCTCTTATTTCTCTTTCTTGTTCTCTTTCTTTACCGATTCTTGTACATTTGCGCGTTTTTTCTGTCCTTAATTTTTTTTTCCAAAACCGACAAAATTATATTTTTTCTCTGTCGCATTTCATTGGCTTATTAATGAAAATTGATGACCCTTAAAACAAAGCGATAATATTTTGGCTTCATAAAAAGTCAATAAATCATGTCTTCTTTTCAACAGTCAACATATTTAAACTCCAAAACTGAATGAATTCCAAAGATGATTAGTAAATATTATCAGGAAAGAAGCCAAGCGCTTACTACTACTACTACTACTACTACTACTACTACTACTACAATGTTTACTACTACTACTTGTAGTAGTCGTACTAGTAAATAGTAGTACTATGTAATTCTGTTATAAACACTAATAGAAAACATAGCAATATCTTAGTAACGGCTTGTAAGAATACGAAACTAAATTTTTCATATATAAAATTATTGTTCTTACACATTTGGACATCTTGATATTAATATTTGCGTTAGGGTGTGTGGTTTGGGGAATTTTCTTCGAACATTGATATTAAACATTTCAAGAATGTGATAAATTCTTCCTTTTTCCTTAGGAAAAGACAGCTGAAATTTCTGAGACATGTAATGAGAAAGAAAGGTTTGGAGAATCTAATACTTATAGGACAGATAGAGGGAAGGTGAAAAAGGTGACAGCAACGCGTGACATACTTGATGGACTTGAGCAGATGGATAAAGAAGTAACATGAGAAGTGGTGTTAAGAACTACAAGAGATAGGAAGATGTGGAAAGCCATGATCGCCTACATCCTGAAGGGACACGGCACATAAAAGAAGAAGAAGAAGAAGAAGAAGAAGAAGAAGAATGACGATGTAATAAATATTATCCGTTTCACTACAAGAAAACATTCCGCATTCACTGATCGAACCGTTAGTGCTTCTATCGGTTGAATATTTCTTGTTAATTCTTTTTTTCTATGTACCGTGTCCTTTCAGGACATAGGCGATCATGGCTCTCCACGTCTCCCTATCCCTGGTGGCACGCTTTCTCCTGTTACACCATGCAACCCCTGTTCTGCGATCCACCCAGTCAGGTACGTTACACGCTGTTTTCTTCGGTTTCTCCTTCCCTCTATCTGACTTGTTAGTATCAGGTTCTCCAGTCCCTCCTTCCTCATTTCATGTCTCTTCCTGATGCTCAATATTAATTTCTTTTTCGTTTCCATTCTTTTTAACACCTCATAATTGCTCACATACACGATCCATGATATCCCTAGCATCCTTCTGTAGAACCACATTTCAGTTGTTTCAAGTTTTTCCTTCATCTTTGATGATATTGTCCAGCATTTACTGCCATATTGAAAGACAGGCATCACATATCAATCCAGTATTCTCTTTGTTTCTAGCGAAATTTTCCTGTCTCTTAATACTCTACTCAGCTTCAGGAATGCGTTCTTTGCCATGCCAATTCGCCTTCAGATCTTTGTGTCGCACTTTCCGTCTTCTGTTAGAACATTTCCCAGGTATTTAAATTTTTTTTATTTGCTTATTTGCTTGATTTTAGTATCCCTCGCCTGTATTTGGAATTTTGGGCTGCTCTTTTTGCTGATGGCCATGCGTTCAGTTTTTTTGCAGTTTATTTGTTGTCCTTTTTGACACACTCTTCAGCTATCTTCTGTAGGAGATGTTTTAGTTTTCTTTCTGTGTCTACTATCAGCTCTGTATCATCTGCGCACCTTCGGTCAGTTAAGTGCCATACGTGATACACGCTTGGGCGATCATATCTCGAAAGAGACATGACTGACTGGGCAGAATATTATCTCGCAGTAGGTTGCCATTGCTTTCTGCGGTAGACTGGTTGCCGACCAAGGCTATAGAACCCAATCTGTCCTGTTATTTAACCCATAACTGGAAGGAAGAGACGAATTAATACCTTTCCCAAGGGTATTTGCGCGTAAGTGAATGCAATGAATTCAGCTGGATTTCGAACTCGGCTCCCTGATTTCTCGTTCCGAACCGATATCCAATGCACCACAACGCACATATGTTGTTCAAATTGTGGCCAAGGATGACAAATCCTGGCATGATATCTAGAATCCTACATTTATCATTTTTCTCATTTTCTCTACGCCGAATTCTTCTATGGCTATCATAGAATTACAATGTTACAATGCTGTCTGGTCTAGCTGCTTTGTTTCTATTCAATTTGAACATTGCAGCTTCCACTTCGGACTTTAATATTTCCGTTCCGTTCTCATCTTTGTATATTATCGGTAGCTCTCTCTCTTTTCGTGGAAAAGATCTTTTATATATTCTTCCCATCGCTGGAATATTTCCTCTTTCTCCATACCTGTGAAAAAAACAATTTTTCAAGAAAATTTGTTTCTTAACTGTAGTGGATGCTAATGAACTTTCCAGCGTTGATAGGGCCTTTCCTTCCTTGCCTTTTGTTTGAGGTCGTGTGAAAGTCAGCATCTTGATAAGTAGACCCGTCCCGTCAAAAATGACGGCAAAAATATTTATATCGATATTCCCTCGATAGTGACGTCAACATACATATTGATGTACCTACTACTGAGTATCTTACATTAAGACATAAGAAAAAAAATCGAAACCTCTGAGCGTGACAGAGGGAAACATATATATATATATATATATATATATATATATATATATATATATATATAAAATAAAGAGGAAGTATGTATATATTTTTCACTACTCGATGACATAATTATTGCAAAAAACTAAAATAATAAGGCACTGTTAAAAGTAAACACAGATTTTCATAACTGGTAGTAAAGTTTAATAACTTGTAGTAAAGAGAATGATTTCAGCCGATGCTGCCTCGCTATTGTCTCTCTTCCCATGAGTGTGGCAAGGTATATATATATATATATATATGTATGTGTGTGTGTGTGTGTGTGTGTGTGTGTGTGTGTGAAAAGTGTGTGTACAAATGTCTATATATGTCTGCGTTTTTCATGACGACAAATTTTACTCCCACTTCCACAAAAATACACCAATATACGCAGCCCTACATATAGTCAATTTTTAAAAAAATTAATCAATTTGCAAGAGCGTGAAACCCAGTGTTACAAACTTACACCTATCTATCTATCTATCTATCTATCTATCTATCTATCTATCTATCTATCTATCTATCTAAACAGTGCTCGATATATAATATATAGATATGTGAATATTGATTATAAATTATATTTTAGAACATGTACAGAATTTTTTTTATATATCATCTACAACTGTACATTTGTTTCGACATTGAAACTACAGACCGCCTGATGAGACATTGTAGTTTCAATGTCGAAACAAATGTACAATTGTGGTGGATATATAAAAAAATTCTGTACATGTTCTAAAATATAATTTATAATATATATATATATATATATATATATATATATATATATATATATATAGAGAGAGAGAGAGAGAGAGAGATAAGATTCTCTTTTCGAGTTGCGTGTATTATACATTTTAGTTGTTGCTACTGTTAAAAATCCTCAAGTAATGTGGTTTCTGTGATCTGGCACAGTTATTTAGGATTCTGTAGCGCCAGTCCACAATGTTCAAAGAAAGAGTGTCATTTGCGAAACACTCAAGCATTACTAGTCCAAAGTCTTTGTCACCATTGATGGGGAATTACTTCCTATTCTTGGTTGTCCTAAAGTGATGTGGCTTATGCGATATGGCACACTTCTTTTTTATGATTCAGTAGTCTCAGTCTACGAGGTTCTGAAGAAGGCTGGTTTTCGCTAAGGCCTACAAGCTTAACCGACTCGAAACTATTTTTAACTATCGATCTGAGAATGCGTCAGGTGGCAGTTTTGACAACATGCAGATAATTTTTAAATATCATTTCACTTCACGGAAGGAAGGACTGTCAGTGGTACGCAGGAGGTTACTGAGAGAAAAACGGTGTACCGGGAATGTTGAAGAAAAAAATAGATGGATGGGATGGTAACTGATGTTGCATTTAAACTTTTAGAGATTGTAGCTATCAGGGAAGCAAGTATACGAAAGGGAGTTCGACAGATAGGAAGTGCAAGAAAAAAACCTCACAAACCTCTCTCTACTCTATCTCTATTCATATGGTCCTGCACCCGGCAGCAAGGCCTCTGATTGGAGGTTGTGAGGATCATGGAACCACCTCTTAATTGCTGTTGTTCCCAGGTTCAACCTGACCCGGAGTGGTAGCACCTGCTAGGGTCTCAGTTATGGGTAAATAGTTAATCCTCAAATTAGGGTCAAGATGCTATGAAGGTATTTACCAACAAAACATTTTTGAATGAAAAATAGTACCAACAAAACATTTTTGAATGAAAAATATAACCAACAAAACAGTTTTGAATGAAAAATATATTACTAACAAAACATCTTTGAATGAAAAATATATTACCGAGAAAACTTTTTTTGAATGAAAAATATATTACTAACAAAACTTCTTTAAATGAAAAATATATTACTCACAAAACTTCTTTGAATGAAAAATATATTACTAACAAAACTTCTTTGAATGAAAAATATATTACTCACAAAACTTCTTTGAATGAAAAATATATTACCGAGAACACTTTTTTTGAATGAAAAATATATTACTAACAAAACTTCTTTGAATGAAAAATATATTACTAACAAAACTTCTTTGAATGAAAAATATATTACCGAGAAAACTTCTTTGAATGAAAAATATATTACTCACAAAACTTTCTTGAATAAAAAGAATAACTGTGATTTAAAATAAAAATACGTTTCTGGCCTTAAATGACCCTTTAGATGTCGATAGGCCGTTAAACATGAACAAACAAACAAACAAAGAAACTATTTCTATGGAAAATTTTTCCCTTAGAAAAAGTTTGGAATTTGCAGCATTTACAGTTAAGGCCTTCCGTTTCTGAGACACGATGAAACCGATTGCAGTCAATCCTGGTATTAAAAGGAGAAAAAAATCTTAATTGAAAACTGTAATTAGCCATGGCCAAATATATTCTATGCAGCTAAGGAAAAAAATCGTTCGCATTGACTCAATGATCCCAACTACCGTTGACTCCGGTCATAAAAGAAGGAAAACTCCGAATTAAAAACTGTATTTAGCCCAGGCGGGGCACCGATGGAAAGGATCGTTCGCATTGATTCAATGATCACGACTATTCATTTTTTGAAGATAAGATAATCTACGGTTTAACAGAAACGCGTGTATTAATCATTTTTCAGACATAAGATCGAGCGCAAGATGATGTGATACTCAAATCTGGTGCAATGAAACACGACCTTTCTTTTTAGGGCAGGAAACACAAATGTTAGAAAATGTTCGGAGGTTTGCTGAAACATGTCAGCCCTATAATTTCTGATTATTTTGACAAGCTTGTTGCCAACCAATTTTAATTCAATATCACACACACACACACACACACACACACACACACACACACACACACACACACACACACACACACACACACACAGATATATATAGAGAAAGAAAGAAATAGAGCTAGCTAGCTAGATAGATAGTTAGTGAGGCACTTGATACTTTTTGCAGTAGGAAATTGTTCATTATCTATCTATCTATCTATCTATCTATCTATCTATCTAATTCTTTGTTCATTATCTATCTATCTATCTATCTATCTATCTAATTCTTAATTATTCATTATCTATCTATCTATCTATCTATCTATCTAATTGTTCATTATCTATCTATCTATCTATCTATCTATCTATCTAATTGTTCATTATCTATCTATCTATCTATCTATCTAATTGTTCATTATCTATCTAATTGTTCATTATCTATCTATCTATCTATCTATCTATCTATCTATCTATCTAATTCATTCATTATCTATCTAATTGTTCATTATCTATCTATCTATCTATCTATCTATCTATCTATCTATCTATCTATCTATCTATCTATCTATCTATTATCTATCTATCTATCTATCTATCTATTCTATCTAATTGTTCATTATCAATCTATCTATCTATCAATCTATCTATCTATCTATCTATCTATCTATCTATAATTGTTCATTATCTATCTATCTATCTATCTAATTGTTCATTATCTATCTATCTATCTATCTATCTATCTATCTATCTATCTATCTATCTATCTATGTAATTGTTCATTATCTATCTATCTATCTATCTATCTATCTATCTATCTATCTATCATATCTATCTAATTGTTCTATCTATCTATCTATCTATCTATCTATCTATCTATCTATCTATCTATCTATCTAATTGTTCATTATCTATCTATCTATCTATCTATGTAATTGTTCATTATCTATCTATCTATCTATCTATCTATCTATCTATCTATCTAATTGTTCATTCTATCTATCTATCTATCTATCTATCTATCTATCTATCTATTTCTATCTATCTATCTTGTTTCTTATCTATCTATCTATCTATCTATCTATCTATCTATCTATCTCAGTCTTTTCCTATCTATCTATCTATCTATCTATCTATCTATCTATCTATCTATCTATAATTGTTCATTATCTATCTAATTGTTCATTATCTATCTATCTATCTATCTATCTATCTATCTATCTATCTATCTATCTTGTTCATTATCAATCTATCTATCTATCTATCTATCTATCTATCTATCTAATTGTTCATTATCTATCTATCTATCTATCTATCTATCTATCTATCTATCTATGTAATTGTTCATTATCTATCTATCTATCTATCTATCTATCTAATTGTTCATTATCTATCTATCTATCTATCTATCTAATTGTTCATTATCTATCTATCTATCTATCTATCTATCTATGTAATTGTTCTTATCTATCTATCTATCTATCTATCTATCTATCTATCTATCTATCTATGTTCATTATTCTATCTATCTATCTATCTATCTATCTATCTATCTATCTATCTAATTGTTCATTATCTATCTATCTATCTATCTATCTATCTATCTATCTATCTATGTAATTGTTCTATTATCTATCTATCTATCTATCTATCTATCTATCTATCTATCTATCTATCTATCTTAGTTTGTTCATTATCTATCTATCTATCTATCTATCTATCTATCTATCTATCTATCTATCTATCTATCTATTTCTTATCTTTGTTCATCATCTATCTATCTATCTATCTATCTATCTATCTATCTATCTATCTATCTCCGTCTTTTCTTTATCTATCTATCTATCTATCTATCTATCTATCTATCTATCTATCTATCTATCCGTGTATGCATCCAACCAGCCCTTTCGGCACAAATGTCATTGGAAGCTGTCTTCCATATATTTCCCCCTTCTTCTCTGTGTATCGTTTTCCTATCGTGTTTTTTGTCACTTGCAATTCATATGTAATTAGCGATATATTCACTCTATTTTCAACAATAACTGAGCAATCCGTTTTCCCTTTTGTTCTTTACTTCCCGTCGTGCACGTCATCACAAGACGCTTCATTTATACAAATAAAAAGCATTTGTTGACTGACAGCCCTGTCCGCGGGAATATGAAATTCTTTTGTAATAAAACTCTTTCGGAAGTTCTTTGTATTTGCCATCCGACAACTTTCACGGCAGTTACATATGGATTCTACACGTTTATTCATGGGCCTTCATTTTTTAGAATTCTTTTTTCCCCACTTCGTCCCTACTCTTGCCGTATCGATGTCACATAGGGGCTGTAGCTAGTGGAGGGTGTACCGGTTCACGACTGTTCGGTTCCCGCTAAAAGCGGCGAGTTTTTTAAATTTTTTTTATAACGACCGTGTTGCATTTGTTTTTCACACAAGAGAGTGTCAAGAAAAAAAAAAAAAAAGAACAAAAAAGGAAACAAAAGAACGGTAAATGGAGTGAGATCACTTTTTACTAGTATTCGAATCTTCAGAGGGAGACTTGACGAAAGCAATTTCTGTTCGAATTGTTTTTAATCTGTGCTTCAACAGTAATTCTTGTGGAGGTGGCATCCAACTATCTCAGTCACTAAACAGATTTTGGCTTTAAGCCACATTGCAATGATATTTGGGATTCTTTTGTTCTTGCTTGCATTTTCCTACTAATTTTTTGTTGCATGTTACATTTTAGCTTAAGTTAAAAACTATTCACTTTTCTTTTCTTTTCCTCAGCCATTTTCTTTCTTTTATATTTTTGATGGTTTCATTTATCTATTTGTTTTTTTCTTTCTGTTAGCTTTATTCTCTTTTTAATTTTATTTTTCATTCATTCTTTCTGTCTTTCGTTCTATCTGTCTGTTTTTATTTCATTTTTGTTTATTTCTTTCACGTTTTGATTTTATTGTTTATTTATTCTTTCTTTCTTTCTTTCTTTCTTTCTTTCACGTTTATTTTTATTTTTCATTAATTCTTTCTTTTTTGCCTGTGTTTCTTTCTTTCTTTCTTTCTTTCTTTCTTTCTTTCTTTGTCTGTCTGTCTTTCTTTTTAAATTTTATTGCTCATTTTTTTTCTTTCCGTTTTTCTTTATTTTTCTTTCCTTCTTGCACGTTTTAATTTCAATGTTTATTCATTCATTCTGTCTGTCATTCTTTCCTTCTGTCTTTCTTTCTTTCATTTTTTCTTTTTCTTTCACCTTTTAATTTTATTGTTAATTCATTCTTTCTGCCTTTCTTTCACGTTTATTTTTTATTGTTCAGTCATCCATTCAGTCTTTCATTCTTTCTCGTCTTAATTTTATTCTATATTCATTCTTTCTCTCTTTCTGTCTTTCTTTTTATTCTTTCTTTTTTGCATGTTTTAATTGTATTGTTCATTCATTCTATCTGTCTGCCTTTTTTTCTGTCTTTCATTCATTTTCTTTCTTTCTTTCTTTCTTTCTTTCTTTCTTTCACTTTCTTGTTTATTCATTCTTTCTTACTGTCTTTCTTCATTAATTCTTTCTTTCACGTTTTAATTTTAGTGTTCATTCTTTCTTTCTTTTTTCTTTCTTTATTCATTCTTTTTCATTCATTCTGTTTTCTTTCTTTCTTTTTCGCTTTCTTTTATGTTGTAATTTTATCGTTCATTTTTTTCTTTATAATTATCTTATTTTTAAAAAAAATTTATTTTCTTTCACGAAAAAGGAAATATTAGAAAAATATTTTGACTGGGCAGCTATAACAAAGAGAAAGAAATAGTAGAGGTTATCACAGGGAAAGAAAGAAAGAAAGAAAGAAAGAAAGAAAGAAAGAAAGAAAGAAAGAAAATATTCGCCACGAAAAGAAAAAATAAATAAACCGTTAATATTTTAGAAGTATAGAAAGTAAACAAAAATAATACTTGTAAGAAAGAAAAAAAGAAAGAAAAAAGAAAAATGATATAACAACAAAAGAAAGAAAGAAAGAAAGAAAGAAAGAAAAGATATACCAAGAAAACAAGTAAAGGAACGGGCCATGAAGATTTAAGAAGTAAAGAAAGTATATATAAAAAGGAATAATTTAAACAACAAAAAAAGAAAGATTCAGGAAAGAAAGAAAGAAAGAAACAAAGAAAGAAAAAAAGAAAGAAAGGAAGGAAAGTGTTCTTGAAATGTTGACATGCATTTGCTTGAGTGTCAGGTATAAATGCACCCAAATACATATCCACCTTTCAGCTGCACGTTCTCCTCTTCGTCAGACAGCGGGAAAATATAAACTTTGAGATTGAAAAAAATAAAAAAAGAAAATTAAAAAAAACTAATAAGAAAAACAAAAATGAAAAATGACTGGCGTCCCTCATAAATTTTGACGCCATGCTAAAAACTGTCAAACGCAACGTCAGAAATTTGACAAGGAAATCTCAAGATAAATTGAATAATCATCGCTGAAGGCATTCAGTTCCGGCTTTAACTTTACCCAAGTTGCCCTTGTATCATCCATCATAAAACTTCACTGAAATACGCCAAGTAAGCTGCCCTCCAACTCAAGAACAAATGTTTTAAATATATCTTCATTTATCATTTGTTTGGTCTTCATTGAAAATAATTTTACTCTTTCTATTTTTATATCCTGAGACTTGTTTGATTTGCTTTTTCCTACTTCTCGAATCTTAGATAATTTACATTGTTCGGGCTGTTGTCCTCATTTGGTTGCCGTATTCACGAATTTTCGGTCGTTGTACGCTCCGACCAACAAAGATGAGGACAACAGAAATATAGACAAATATTCCCGATTTTCCTCTCTTTCTTTCTTTCTTTTTTTCTTTCTTTCTTTCTTTCTTTCTTTTGTTGTTATATCATTTTTCTTTTTTCTTTCTTTTTTTTTTTCTTACAAGCATTATTTTTGTTTACTTTCTATACTTCTAAAATATTAACGGTTTATTTATTTCTTCTTTTCTTGGCGAGTATTTTCTTTCTTTCTTTCTTTCTTTCTTTTTTTCCTGAATCTTTCTTTTTTTGTTGTTTAAATTATTCCTTTTTATATATTCTTTCTTTACTTCTTAAATCTTCATGGCCCGTTCCTTTACTTGTTTTCTTGGTGTATCTTTTCTTTCTTTCTTTCTTTCTTTCTTTTTTTCCTGAATCTTTCTTTTTTTGTTGTTTAAATTATTCCTTTTTATATATTCTTTCTTTACTTCTTAAATCTTCATGGCCCGTTCCTTTACTTGTTTTCTTGGTATATCTTTTCTTTCTTTCTTTCTTTCTTTCTTTCTTTTTTTCTTTTTTTCCTGAATCTTTCTTTTTTTGTTGTTTAAATTATTCCTTTTTATATATTCTTTCTTTACTTCTTAAATCTTCATGGCCCGTTCCTTTACTTGTTTTCTTGGTGTATCTTTTCTTTCTTTCTTTCTTTCTTTCTTTTTTTCCTGAATCTTTCTTTTTTTGTTGTTTAAATTATTCCTTTTTATATATTCTTTCTTTACTTCTTAAATCTTCATGGCCCGTTCCTTTACTTGTTTTCTTGGTGTATCTTTTCTTTCTTTCTTTCTTTCTTTCTTTCTTTCTTTCTTTCTTTCTTTCTTTCAGGATTTTTTTATTTAGTTAGTGTTCTTTATATACTTCTAGAATATTGACAGTTTAGTTCTTTCTTTCTTTCTTTCTTTTGTAGTTTTTCAGTTATTTTTTTAATAGTTATTCAACTTATATTCATAAATGCACACTAATCACACGAAAATAAAAATAAAGAACTAACGATAAATAGCTAAACACTGAAAAACTTAAATAAATCAAATTTTATCTTCCTTCTTTTTTTTCTCCATCCTGATAATAGCCATTGGAAGCAATATTATATCGAACTTCCTTTTTTCTGTTTATTAAATCGATTTCTTTCGTCAAGTTTTAAACACTGACAATTTGCACTCCTGATAGATTAGACTAGCGAGCACAAAAAAGATAAATACATTAATATGAAACACTAGGAAAAAAAAAAGGAAGAAAGAACAGAAATAAATAAAAACTCCACACTTCCGCCTTAAATGATATAAATGGCGGCCATTGTTGTTGACTTACTGTGTAATGGTAGCGATAGACGTGAGAGAGTTTTCAAATTTACTATTATTTTACTTTTACATGATCTTTTATAGTTTATATATATATATATATATATATAGTAATTTATTCATTTCTTGATAGTTTTAAACTGGATCATTTCTATATTCATTTATTAATTTGTGGTATAAGAGGCAAGCTTGGAAATGCTATTGCTACGTCTAATATGCCATTCAAAAAGTGTTTGGTCAGGTTCGGGAGAGTAGACCCGACTGATAAAATTCAACACCAACTCGTATATCAAATTATAATTTGTTTTATTCATTTTCCTTTTGCGAATATTTACCCCATAAAAAGCTGTTTATTCTCATAAGCCGACGTCTTAAAACTCAGTCGCTTTAGCACTTAAAACATATTTAATAGGGTTCTTAATGAATTTATTTGTATATTTCAGTACTTTATTAATCTTATATTACTTTTAGCTGGGCGTATTGAAACATCGGGGCCTTAAAACATTTATCTTAGTTTCTAAGTAAATAAACAAAATTAAAATAAAAAGAAAATAATTCAAGAGATAGATAAGCTAGGTAAAAACAAACAGGTATATTTGAACAGATTATGATATAGAAATATAGATATTCAGTATATCTGGGCAGCAATTATTGCAGTAAAATGGTTTGATGCAATACGTATCTTATATTACTTTTAGCTGGGCGTATTGAAACATCGGGGCCTTAAAACATTTATCTTAGTTTCTAAGTAAATAAACAAAATTAAAATAAAAAGAAAATAATTTAAGAGATAGATAAGCTAGGTAAAAACAAACAGGTATATTTGAACAGATTATGATATAGAAATATAGATATTCAGTATATCTGGGCAGCAATTATTGCAGTAAAATGGTTTGATGCAATACGTATTAACTTAACAATGAAGATTTATTTTTTTTGTAAAAATACAAAAAAAAAAAGAAGAAAAGTGACCTAATTCCAAAAGTGTCTGATCTTAAACATAGCAAACTTCAATCATTGATCCAAACAACTATATTCCTTGCACCAAAATACCACATCATTACTTAACATTTGTTGTATACCTACCTGTATACAGTAATGGGTCGTTCTTATTCTCTTATATACGTGGAAACTATTGGTAGAAGAGTAAAGTGATACCCTCTTTACTCTTCTACCAATAGCAGTTATTATCTTCTGACTAGCAATTATTAGCAGTGTATCTACTTCACACAGCGTGCAAGTCTTGTATTTGTGATATACCATAATCCCCAACCTCTGTTTTGGTGATAACTCATGCAGTAACCTTTTGGGGGTTACAACATTGGCGACGAAGATCGTGAAGATTGTGCATTGACCAAAACACAACATTGGCGTCGAAGATTGTGCCGTTGGCAAAAATACCACATTTTGGCATCAAGGATTACGGATTTGGATAAATACAGCATTTTGGTAACAAATGTTGCGGCATATCCCAAATAAAATTTTGGTGACGAACATTTTTGGTGGCGAAAATTTTGGCCGACCTTAAGAAAAAAATATCACCGACTAAACATTTTTTGTGACTAAATTTTGGACCGTATTTAACTAAACGTTCGTACCACGAGCATGGTATCGGTTAAAACTCCCAATGAACTCCTATAATGTTCGTCCATTTAAAAACAAAGAATGTTTTCGTTGTGACAAAAAAATGACACAAAAAATCTCACTGCAAGAGGAAAATTAAAATGCGAATTAAAAATTTCGTTATAGTGACTGACGATAATGAATCTTCAAGTCATAATACGAAAAAATTTGTACGGGTGAAAATCATGAAAAAATGTTAAATTACAACTAGACAGTGGTTCTGATTTAAGCATAATAGATAAATATTTATAAATAAATAATGTTTACACTTGGAGAAAAATAGAAAAACCAACATTTATGGTTAAAAATAGCTCGTTCTGTCACAAGTAAGAAAATTAAATTCATAATGTACCGGTAAACAAAAAACAAAACACACACAAAAAAAAAACAAAAAACAAAAAAACAAAACCAAAAACCACCACCACCACCACCACCACCACCACCACCACCACCACCACCACCACCACCACCACCACCAACAACAACAACAACAACAACAAAATAAACATAACAAAACGTTAAAATTAAAAATATTCTCAATGAGAAATACGAATAATTATTTTGGTATAGAATCGACGAAAAATCCAAATTATGGAACTGCCCAATCAACTCCTTTTGCCAAAATGTGAGTTCTATCAACAAAACAGAAACTCTAAAAAGAAAATAAATTCCCAGAGGTATTTTCTCGTGGGTTTGGCAAGTTTAACAAATTAAAAAGAAAATTCCAACTAAAAGAAAGCGTACAACCACTTTTCAAAAAGAAAAGAAGTGTACCGTTTGCGTCGATCAAACTAATAAGCGACGAACTTGAAAGACTTAAAAAAATCGGTGATTTTTCCAAAGTCGAGTAGAGCGACTAGGGTTTGCCGACAGTGTATATTAAAAAGTCGAAGGAGATATGCGTCTGCGCGAATTTTTCAACAGGCTTAAACAATGCTCTCATTGATTATCACTACTCACTTCCGGCACCAGAAGAGATTTATGACCAGCTTAGGGTAGGTAGGATTTTTCTAAAACAGACCATAGCGCAGCATATCTTCAAATTCAAGTCAACCATGAATACACACAGAGGATTAAGTAAATTTAATTGTTTGCCGTTAGGCATTAAAGTCGCCCCAGCTATCTTCCAACAAGTCATGGACACGATGCTAAGTGGTCTCGACTTTGCAGTCGCATATCTAAATGATATTTTGCTGAGAAGTGAAGACACGGAAGAACATAAGAAATGTGTTTTTGAAGTGTTTAAGAGAATTCAGAACTATTGATTCAAGCCGAGGAAAAAAAAGTATGAATTAAATGCTTGAGACAGATTATTGACAAAGATGACAGAAAACCTGATCAAGCGCGTGCTAGTGCTTTTAAGGACATGCCTGATCCTAAAGATGTCAGCTCTCTACAAAGTTTCTTGGGATTAGCTAGCTACTAAAATGTTTTTGTGAAAAACATGCGTCGTTTGAGAGCGCCGCTAAATAAAATTTTGATGAAAAACTAAAAAAAAAAAAAATAAAAATAAAAAATAAAATTTTGATGAAAGACTAAAAAATAGGGTATGGATGATGGAGTGCCAGGAAGCATTACAAAAAATGAAAAGTATCTAGATTTTTTCATGGAAGAAAATTTACATTGCAGACAGATCATAAACTGTTGTTAGCGTTTTATGGGTCGAAAAAATGATTACTGACTCATACGGCTAACAGAATGCAACGATGGGCAATCAATCTTCTGAATTATGATTTTAGAATAGAGTTTTTGCCGTCGACTAAGATAAGTCATGCGGACGGATTGTCCAGACTGATCCCAAGGAATAATGAACCTTTCGAAGACAGTCATTGCTGTTCTACAATCGAAGGTAAAGAATGAAAATATCTTGTGCAATACTGTGAGTGAACTACCGGTAACATTGTAGGACATAAAAAAGAAAGCACTGGATGAGAAATTCATTATTGAAATGAAAAATTAATTAAAAGACAGGAATAAAAACTCTAAAATTTATTCAATATATGACGACGTTCTCATGTACGACAAAAGAGTAGTGGTACCTCAAACACTGCAGAAAAGGATCCCGAAGAAATTCCATGCAGGACACTCTGGTATATCTAATATAAAGAGCGTAATGCGAAGCTATATTTACTAGCGTAGCATGGATAGAGACATTGAAACTTTGGTAAGGTCGTTCAAAAGCTGTGCTTGGCGGCCAAGGCACCACCAATTAAGTGTAATCCATGGCCAGAAACTTACCGTTGATGGTCACATCTTCATATTAATTTTGCTGGTCTAATGAATGGATCATATTATCATAGACTGCTTTTTGAAATTTTTTTTTTTTTTTTTTTTTTATAAGCGATTCACCCCGAGCAAGGCATGTCACTGCCACTACTGTGCAGAGGGCTACGTAGAGTGGAGAAAGGCTGGTTAAATATAGGAAATAACAGAGGGTGGGTGATAGGCGGGTGAGGATACCGAGAATGAGGGTTGGGTAGATGAGAGTGTTGTGAGAATAGTAGAGAGTTAGTGTGATAGGAGGTGTCTATTGACACTACATTTAAACACCTGGAGATTGTAACTGTCGGGAAAGCAGACTTGTGGAAGGGAGTTCCACAGGCGGGAAGCGCGAGAAAAGAAGCTGTTGGAGTAGAATTTACGGTTACATCTTATTTGTTTAACTGTAAAAGGGTGGGACCTAGTTGCTAATCTAGTATCTCGTGTAAATTCGTGCTTAGGCGGCACCAGTGATCTAAGTTCATCGGAGCAGAAGCCATGAAAGTACTTGTAGAAGAGGCACAGGGAAGCTACATCACGCCGGTGTGAGAGCGGCTGCAGCCGGTCTGCCAAGTCAGTATCAACCACGTTACAGATCCTCCTTTGTATTTTGTCAAGAAGCCCAAGGAGAGCAGCAGGGGCACCCGACCAGATATGGCAGCAATATTCAATACACGGGCGGATGGTAGATTTGTATATGTGCAGAATAGTTTCAGGTGGGAAAAATTTCCGGGCCCTGCACAGAGAGCCGACTTTCATAGCAGCAGATTTGGCAATGGATTCAATATAGTCATTCCATTTGAGGTCCGCCGAGAGTGTAAGGCCAAGGAGGCGTAGTATTTTACTCTCTGGGAGGCTAGCCTGTCCCATGCTAATGGGAGGTAGATGCGATTGTCTATGGTGGTTAGTTGATAACAGCTTTGTTTTGGAGGCATTGAAATTTACCAACCATTTCCTACCCCAGGTCACTACGGATTGGAGGTCCCTTTCAAGTGCGGCAGCGAGGTTCACTTTGTCGTCCAGACCTGGTTTCTGATCGATGCGGGAGTAGATCGTTGTGTCGTCGGCATACATGCCAACTTGGGATCTAATGGTGTCGGGGAGATCATTAATGTAGATCAGAAAGAGCGTGGGGCCTAGGATAGAACCTTGAGGGACGCCCGCGTTCGTCTGGTAGTTTTGGGAGGCATGCCCATTTAATGCCAGAGATTTTCAGATGTAAGACTCCAAACACGCAAGTAGTAATACAGTCTTTACACAAACTTTTCGCGAGGTTTTGGAGTGCCAGATTAAATTGTTTCTGATAATGGTACGCAATTTACATCGATAGAGTTCAAGCATATGTTTGTGTTAAATCACATTACAGTTGCACCTTACCATCCAAGAAGTAACGGCCAAGCAGAGAATTTCGTGGATATAGTTTAAAGGAGCTTTACAAAGCTAATAATGCCAACGGTTGCTCCACAGATACAGCAATACATCAATTTATGTAGGTGTAGAGAATAAAAACGTGCCTTCAGCCATGACTCCGGCAGAGATTAAGTTTGCGCGTAAGATACGATCAGTGTTTGATAAAATGTTTCCCAATAGAAAAAAAATATGAGCATACCGAAAAAAATGGGAAGAAGTTTTACAATATCGGTCAGAAGTTTTTTTTTACAGCATGTATCGGGGGAATAAAACATATTGGGAAGTCGGTACTACTGTCGGAATAAACAGAAAAATGATATATCTGGTTAAGAGACAATAATTAGTGCATAAAGGGCGCTACAATCGAATAAAAAAAAAAGGCATGAAGTTCAAGAGAACAAAACGCCAGACGAGGTGGAATTCATGGCTATTCTCTTTGATACATTTGACGTATTTATCCAGCAAAGACCCTTGAAATAGAGGTCCGGAAAAGACGTAGTAAGAGGAAGAGAAAGGATACGGAAAGATTGTCATCGACCCTAAAAAGAAAAAATATTGAATCGAGAAAGAACTAGTCTAAAAGGGTGAGGTGTTGTACACATATCTACATAGAAGAATGGGATGTTCCTATTCTCTTATATGCGTGGACACTATTGGTAGGAGAGTAGAGCGATTATACTGACTAGTAGTTACTAGCAGTATATCTACTTCACGCAGTGTGCAAGTTTTGTATTTGTGATATACTACTATCCCTAACCCTCATTTTGGCGATTATTCGTGCAGTAATCTTTTAGAGTTGCAACAGTATATTATTATATATATATACACTGTATATTTATCGCATATATCGGATGAATAAAACATATTAGGAAGTCGGTACTATGGTTAAGAGACAAGAATTAGTGCATAAAAGGTGCTACAGCCAAATAAAAAAGAGGCATGAAGTTCAAGAGAACAATACGTTAGATGAGATACAACCTATGGATGTTCTCTTTAATACATTCGACTTGCCCATATAGAGGTCCGGAAAAGGCGTAGTAAGAGGAAGAGAAAGGATACGAAAAGGATTGACATCGACCCTCAAAAGAAAAAAATATTGACTCAGGAAAGTGCCAATCTAAAAAAAATCGGTGTTTTCTTCCTACCCGTATACAGGAATAAGATTTTATTCTCTTATATATGTGGACATTATTGCAACTTGCGAGTCTTATGTTTGTTGATATACTATTATCCCCAACCCCCATTTTGGTGATTACTCCTGCAGTAACCTTTTACGGTTACAGCAACATTTTTACTACAATCACTATATTACGTCAAAGTCTTTATTAAGTCCTAACTAATCCCATACGTACAATTTGTCTGGAGGGGATAAAATAATGACATTTAAAAATGAAAACCCCTAATGAAAATTTACAACAAGCATAATATTAATAAGACTTTGAATAAATTCTCACTTATTTCATGAAAAGTAATGTTTTATTCACAAAAATTATTAAGAAACATCTCACTGAAAGTATTGTCCATCGTTAGCCACTACTTTTCCCCATCTTTCTTGCAACATTTGAATTCCACGTCGGAAAAACGACAGGTCTTTTGATGCTTTTGAGTCAACCCATTTTTTGGTATCTTCATAAGAATGAAAGTACTGCCCAACCAGGTAGTCGATCGAAACACGTGATAATCGGACGGGGTAATGTCTGGTGAATACAACCGGTGGGATAGGATTTCCCATTTAAGCGTTTCCAAGTAGGTTTTCATCTGTTTTTCAACGTGATCCGGTCATGTTGGAAAATCATTTTTGTCGTGTCTCTTCTCGTAGAGCGGCCATTTTTCTTCAATGCTCGGTTCAAACGCATCAATTGTAGTCGATAGCGACCCCCCGTGTTGGTATCGATCGTTCTGAACCACTCATAATAAACTACACACATCGGACCCCCAACAAATGCAGTGCAGAAGCTTTGAATCATGCATATTTGGCTTTGCTGTGATGTTGATGCATGGCCTGACTTACCCGATGATATTCTAGTCTTAGAATTAGCGTAGTGTATCAATTTTTTATGGCCGATCGCGACACGATTAAAAAATCTTTCCTTTCCTACCGTTGAAGAAGCTGTTCACACGTGACAAGACGCTGTTCAACGTCTCTCGGCTTCAATTCATACGACACCCAATGTTCTTGCTTTTGAATTATTCCTAATGCTTTCAAATGTTTCCAAACTGTCGTGTGATCGACTCCTGATGATTCCACAAGTTCAGATTGCATCTGACATAAGTCCTCATAAATTAATGTCTCCAACTTTTTGTCTTCAAACTTCTTCGGTGCGTCAGAGCGTTCTTTATCTTCAACATCAAAATCATTATTTTTGAAGCGTCTAAACAAATCTCAGCATGTTGACTCCGACAAAGCATGGTCGCGCTAAATCTCAACAAGAATTCTGTGTGCTTCAGCTGCAGATTTCTTTTGAATAATGTAGTGCCGTAAAATTCCCCTCATAGACACTTTCATTGGCACGAAATCCAAAAGGTTTAGCGCTATAAAAAACAAAGTTGTTTACACCACGACGAAATGATATACACTGAATTTTATGCTTGCTTACAGTACTTCCTTATAGATATGTTACCATCTAAAACTATACAAACGCAGTTCTAGAAGTGCCATCTGTTAAAAAAATAGCGAGAACTCATTCAAGATTCTAATGTAATCACCAGCAAACACCCTAACTTTGGATTTTAATATATCTTTTGTATCGCTGAGGTGGATACGATACACAGAGAAAGTGTGCTGCGGTATTATTCACAAGTCACGATATCCGGCGCTAAATAGATATACACAGAAAAGTAGAAACCTTACAATAACAGACAAGACAGAACTTATAACACAGAGAGGAGGGTTTAGATCTCAATAGTCACTGAAGTAATCAGTTCAAATATTACTTGAATCACGCTCGAATATGACGCCTCGAATGCTACTATTCTTTACTTAAATAGATCGTTTCAGACCATGGGTCACTCCATATTGAGAGTGCTGCAGGGATGTCAGCCACTCTACAACAACAAAAAATACTTACAATCTAAAAATATTTTCTGACTTTAAATAACCTTCAGTATCAATCACAACGTTTCGACCGCTATATCCTCCGTTCTTCATTGTCGTTCCGCGTAATCTATAGAGAATTCCGAACTGAACCGGTTATTTAATCTACGTGGGGTATTCCACTATTCCACTTCTCATCTCTATGGATGTCTCGTTTATTTTTAATTAGTACTGCTCAGTTATTGCTCGCCCTGTTCCTACTGAGTCCAAGTGCACACTGCCCGAGCCTGAAATTACTATGCCCTTAAATCCACCAACAGACGTTTTGATTTACTAGGCTATTGTCCCATATCTATTTATATTTCTGAAATGAAGTATTGAATCGCTCTACACTATTTACATTGTTCAGACTTTTGTTTGCATCATTGTTGTCATATTCATGACGCCAGTGCCGTGGTACAGATGAACGACAAGCGGTCGAGCGATTTTTGCGCTGTCATGGTCGGTCTGTCAGAGTTGTCCGTTGTCTCCCCGACTTTGGTATTGGAACCCTCGTTCGATGGCTGAGGGACAGGGTGTGCAGTCCAGCCTTACGTGGAATCTATGTCCCTGGTAGAGATCGAGCGAGGGTTTCCGCGTATGATGATGACGTTTCCATTTTTGTGTCGTACCGTAGAGCTGAAGAGGAAAAGGCTAGAGGTCGGAGCGGTCGGAGAGGTCGGCAAAGGTCGGAGCGCTGGTACAGACTTTGCTCCGTGTGCGGTTATCCCCAAATGGTAGGGCTATTGTGCGCTCCCAGTACGTTCCTTAATTCTCTACCGGTTGGCAGTACTCCCTCTTTGCACGAAACGAAGGTTGGTAATCAGGCGCTTGCATGATTTCTTGTGGGGTGGACGCACTACAGAGAAGCTTGTGTCCAGCGTCTGTCTATCTTCAGGGGTGATATACGTTTAAACTTCAAACAAAACCCGTTAATTCGTCCATCAAGATATATTGTTTTAGTTCCACGTGTCATGTCTCTTTTGGATATCCAAAAGAGGCATAACTCATGGGACTAGAATCATCATCATCATCATTCTTCGGCCTCGCCCGAGATTCAAAATCTTGTCAGTAGCTGAATACTTGATGCTTCGCTAGAGCTACCAAGGGAGTTTTTATCGTGACACCATCACTAGATGGGCTGCCTAACACTGCTTAAGAGAGGCCCATTCACCCTCATTGAGAGAAGAATATCCCACGCCAGTTTCCCAAACTGGTATTTTTTACAACCTCGCGGTAAAAAAAAAAAAGAAAAGATATTATACATAAACCACTGCTTGTAGAAAACAGTAATTTTTGAAAGGATTTTTTTTCTTATTATGACGTCGGCAGCAACGCCCGTTCCTCCTTGGTCATTAAAGATATTATACATAAACTACTGCTTGTAGAAAACAGTAATTTTTCAAAGGATTTTTTTCTTATTATGACGTCGGCAGCAACGCCCGTTCCTCCTTGGTCATTAAAGATATTATACATAAACTACTGCTTGTAGAAAACAGTCATTTTTCAAAGGATTTTTTTTATTATAACGTCGGTAGCAATAGCATAACCAACCCCAGTGAATAAAAGGTTCGGTTAGAAATTCCAACTCGCCTCCGACAACTGAAACCTCGTGAATATAACAATCCGTGTTAATGGGGCGGGTGTTCGATCACAGTTGAAAGTTTGAGTTTCAAATGCTGAGTTTCAAAGTAGACAGATCCTCATGACTTGGAATTTCGCGCAATAGAATCTTCTTGCACGCATGAATGTGACTGTGCACTGAATTAAACTTTGCTAAGTAAATATCAATAAATGTATATTCATACACCCAGAAGAAATTGTTTTCCGGATAAAGTGGACATTTGTTTCTGGTGAGTCGATTTTGTTCTCACCTAACAGAAAGCAATATCCTCTTTCGAAACGACAATTAAATAATAAAATTCTTTTGCCTTTATAGATGAAAAGTCTGGTCCTGATCTACTGCTTATGCCGGTCGTTGATAGCATTCATTCGAAACCTGGTTTATGGACTAACGAGAAAACGATGAGTTTTTCCCTATCAGCAAGATATTAACAAAACGATTTGCGATTGGTAATTTGTTCATGTTGCATTGGTGGGCAAAAGATATTATGTAAACGTGTGGGCTTGGCGAATTTTGTCTCTTTAGCGGGCAAGGGTTAATTTGGTCGGATCTTTTGCAGGATTAAATCGGAGTGGCCATCATTGGTCAGAAAGAAAGAAAAAAGTTCAAAGTGAATGAATGAGATAATGAAAAGAAAAAGAAAGTGGATAAAAATCACAGGAGTTTATTAAAAGAGACAGAAATGAAATAATCAGCGAAGGTCATATATATGAGCAGATAAAGATGGAAAAAAAATAGAGAGATCAAAAGAAAGAGAGAGGGGAGGAGGAGGAAGGGAACGAGTGAAAAAGAAAGAGAGTAAAACGAGAGATTTGGTTAGGGAAGAATTTGAAGAAGGGAGAGACAGTCCGAGATAAATTAAACTAGAACCAACACACAGACACGCACATAGGGGAGAAGGAGAAAGTTAGAGAGAGAGAGAGAGAGAGAGAGAGAGAGAGAGAGATAGAGAGAGAGAGAGAAACAAGAGATTTGGTGAGAGGAGGAATTTGAACAATGTGGAGACAATCCGAGATTAATGATACAAAGACAGAATATATATATATATATATATATATATATATATATACAGAGAAAGAAAGAGAGAGGGAGAAAAAGAGTGAATGAGGAAAAGAAAGAGTGACAAAGAAAGAAAGCGAGAGAAAAAGAAAGAAAGAAATATATATATATATAAATTTGATTCGAGCTTTTTACCTTTACATCAGGCAATGTTAAATATAAACTTTCTTCAAAGTTAAAGTAGATCTCTATACCGATTAGCTAAACTGAACACACACACAAGTTTTCTGTCTTCCCACGTCCATAAATAACAAACGTATTGTTTCTTATCTTCAAATGAAAATCATTTTCAGGACAATGATCTAACATTGCCTGATGACGAGGTAAAAATCTCAAAACATAGAAATTTCCTTGTTGCAATGTAAACTATATTAATTTTAATTAAAAACAAATTTAATTATATATATATATAAAATTAAATTTGTTTTTAATTAAAATTAATATATATATATATATATATATATATATATATATGTGTGAGTTTGTAACCCTGGGTTTCACGCTTTTGCGATCGTCAGACAAACTGATTAATTTTTTAAAACTCACACTTACCTATATGAATATGTCTGCTCTATCACTGATATTGAGCGCTTTTAAATAAGTACCACACATATATAATATGTAAACAATATAATATATATAACAAATTGCATATATATATATATATATATATATATATATATATATATATATATATTGATATTTATAATTATATACATACACTTTTCACACACACACACACACACACACACACACACACACACACACACACACACATATATATATATATATATATATATATAAATTAAATCAAATTTTTTCAAAGACCTTGAATGACCATTTCGACATGAAATCCCCGAAGGGGGATAACACATCACCTCAGCAACAAATGCTATCCCGAAACTGGAGATAATTTGAAGTAAATTCAAATTATCAGGCATTGGAGATAATTTGAATTTACTTCAAATTATCTACAGTTTCGGGATAGCATTTGTTGCTGAGGTGATGTGTTATCCCCCTTCGGGGATTTCATGTCGAAATGGTCATTCAACATTTTGAAAAAATTTAATTTAATTTATATTTGCTCTGTAATTTTTATTACATGGAGCTCTCCTCCTGTATCATTTTTTAATATTAAAATTTAATATTAATTAGGATCGGGTTTTGGAATTTTACTTCCTGCTTTTTCCTCTTGGATTAATGTATTTAAATAAAATATATATATGAATTATTTTGAACATTATTTTTACCGATACTCGTATTTAAGTAGATATTCTGTTTTTAATTAAACAGTATTTTTATATTTACCGGCCTGATTATTTACGATACATTTTTATTACGAAAATGTGTACTACGCAGCAGAATTCGATCCTGCGACCCCTATTACATAGGGGAAGCATGCCATTTAATCTGGTACCGTCTTGACCACTCAACCATGGATAGCCTTTTGGTCAGACGAAGTTTTTATCATGCTTATATAACACAATTTTCGATTTTATCGCAAACAAGCATATCTGCTCTGAAATGTATCGCAATGTCAACAAATGTAAACATGTTACGGACATTAACGAATTTTAACGAAACTTGGTTATAAGCAACCGACAATTTGTAATGAATTATTTTGAACATTATTTTTACCGACACTCGTATTTAATATATATATATTGTTAATATATATATATATATATATATATATATATATATATATATATTAAAAACAGAAATAAGGGTTGTTTCCAACGAGAAATATTTATAGAAGAAAAAGTGCGTGAAGCAGTTTTGTTTAAAGCGTAGATTTATTGCTGCTATGACTATAATTATTACTTGCTTTTTGTATGATATATTAGGTATCCATAATGGTATTTGTATCCCTACACGTGTTTCAAGTTTAAAGTTGACTCTCTTCAGGGAAATAAACTTGTGAGTTCATATCTCAAAATCTTTTTGGTTTTCTGATATATATATTGTTAATATCTATCTATCTATCTATCTTATTTTGTTAGTATCTATCTATCTATCTATCTTATTTTGTTAGTATCTATCTATCTATCTATCTATCTTATTTTGTTAGTATCTATCTATCTATCTATCTATCTATCTATCTATCTATTTGTGTATTTAGGCAGCAAATTTTCTTTTAAACATGTCAGATTAAATAAATTGCAAACATTATGTCTGCTTTAATAGTTCTTTTTACTATGTTAAAT
>JBBBDQ010000893.1:52500-87500 GCA_037127315.1 Ascarosepion bandense | reverse complement strand
ATTAAATAACCCACAGAGGTTGATATGCCATTAAACAAAACTCAAACTCAAAGGTATAAATCCACCTCTTCTCCCTCATCTATAGGTTAATTAGTAACACTCGTCTTACTAAAAACCGTTATTATTCCCCCCTAAAATTCCTTACAAAACAGATTTAATCATCTACATTCTATTTATCCATTCTTTCATCAGTCAGTTCAGTGCCATACGTGATACGTGGTCGATCATGTCTCTTTCGAAACATGACTGACTGGGCAGAAGATTATCCCGTAGTAGATTGCCAATGCTTTCTGCGGTAGACTGGTTGTCAACCAAGGCTATAGAATCCAAATTTCCTGTGTTAAACAGTGAGGTATTTTTCGTTTGTTTTTGTTTTTTTTATATATATCTGTGTTTTTTTTTCTTCCCTTTTTGGAGTTCATTTGGACTTTAACACTAAGTTAAAACTTAGTTAACTCCACTTTTGTAAGTTTGTGTTTTTTCAAAGGTTGTTCGTGTTCGTTTGTTTTTGTTTTTTTTTTAATAGGAGTAGATAGGTCACACTATCGCCCGGTCTATACTCCTCCCACGTCTATTGAACTGGAGTAGAGGCTCGTTCCTTGTTTCCTGTTTAGGATGTGGTTTCCGGTTTTCTCTTTTCTCTCTTCAGACCTTGGTACTGGTGCTTCCGTGAGTTTCCTGCGATCTGGCCGGTTGGTGGTAATGGCTCATCACTGTGAGGGTACCGGGTTGGCAGTTTCCTGGTTGCTGCTTCCGACTGGTAGTTAGGAGCCCTAACTCTTGCGTAGCGTCAAGAGCGGCTGCTCTGATCAACAATTGTATAATATCGGGGTTCTTGTAGTGCCATGTCGCGCATGGATAGGTGTCCCTGCAAGCGCTTTCGGTGGGCAACCCCGAGGCCACACCTTGTTGCAGCCCTAGCCAGTCTCCCTCCCAGCACAGATCGTGGGTAATGACCGCCTGTGTCCTCTACCCTAGGTCCCTTTCTATAAACAAAAAACATGACGAAACAAATCAGAAATGACCCTAAACCAGTTAAATCCAAACCACCTAAGCCCATTAACCTCTCCTTCACTAATATCCGAGGCATTCGTACTAACTTTGCTAGTGTAGAAGCGTTCCTGCATGAAAAGTCCCCTGACATCCTTGCGCTCTGCGAAACTAACCTCAACTCAGCTATTCCCTCCTCTGACCTCTTCATCCCTGGTTATCTTCCCCTTTTAAGGAAGGATTCCACTGTCCACATGCATGGGCTGGGTGTTTATGTCAGCGAACACCTCCCCATAACTAGGGTGACTTCACTCGAATCTACTGACCACCAATACATATGTCTCCGCCTGTCTCTCCTCAGTTCGGTTAGCTACCTATTCTTCCTTTACCGTTCTCCCTCCTCTCCTGACTGCTCCCTACTAGATAGCATTGCCGACGACATAGATAAGGCTATTTCCTATCACCCATTTGCCCACATATTTGTATTTGGAGACCTCAATGCCCATCACTCTGAGTGGCTTGAAAAAGCTGTTACTGATTCGGCGGGCATTCACGACATGAACTTTGCTATTTCCCAATCCCTTACGCAAGTGGTGGACTTCCCCACTCGCTTCCCAAGCACACCCTCGGGTCATTCCTCACTGCTAGATATATGTTTCATCTCTGCGCCCGACGCCTGTCAAGTCTCGCAGCTTTGCCCTCTCGGCAACTCCGACCACGCTGTAGTCTCCCTCAGTATTTCTTTCCAATCTCACTCCCCCCAGGATCCCCCTACTTATAGAACCTCCTACCTCTACCAAAAAGCTGACTGGGATGCCTTTCGCGATTTCCTCTGCGACGTCCCTTGGGGAAAAGTGTTTGACCTATCAGTTGATGACTGTGCCTCTGAGGTCTCGTCATGGGTGAAAGCTGGCATTGATGCCTTCATACCCACCAGGAAGTATTGCTTAAAACCTCATTCCTCTCCGTGGTTCTCTCCGGCCTGTTCAGCCGCCATTGCCCACAGGAACCATTACTTCCGTCTATTCCGGAGACAGCCAACTGATCACAATAGGCGCCTGTTCACATCTGCTCGCAATGAGTGCAAGAGAACTCTAAATGATGCCAAACAGTTGTTTGCTGAGAGAATGCGACAGCACATAGCTGACCGCAAGTTCGGCTCCAAGGACTATTGGAGTGCTCAACAATAGGAAATCCTCAATACCTCCTTTAATCCATGGATTTGAGGTTCTCACGTCATCTGCGGACAAAGCTGAGTGCTTTGCCCGCAGATTCTCATCCAACTCCACATTCGACTCGTCCGGAGTGCACCCACCTGACTTCCCTATTAGAACTGAGGCCAAACTGCACGACGTATATATTACCCCGACAGTAGTATCCAGAGTAATTTCACAAACTCGACCCCCATAAGGCGTGTGGAGACGATGGAATCCCGGTGATAGTCCTTAAGAGGTGTGCCCCTGAACTTTCCCCTGTCCTCTCTAAACTGTTTAACTACTGCCTTTCTGCTTCCTGCTTTCCTGCATGCTGGAAATTCTCCTCAGTCGTTCCTGTCTTTAAGAACTGTGGTGAACCCTCGGACCCATCCAACTATCGCCCTATCAGTCTTCTACCAATATTCGGGAAAGTGTTCGAGGCTATAATCAATGCTGAAATAGTTCATCATCTCACCGCCCACAAACTGTTCTCCGACAGGCAATATGGATTCCGATTTGACAGGTCCACAGTCGACCTGCTAACAACTGTAACGGAGTACATGCTACAGGCCCTTGATGAGTCTGACGAGGCTCGCGCGGTTGCTCTGGATATCTCCAAGGCTTTCGACAGGGTTTGGCACCCTGGCCTCCTATGCAAACTACGCGGTTATGGTATTACCGGTCGCCTGCTTGACCTAATCCAATCTTTCTTAAATAACCGCAAAATGAAGGTCGTTCTGAATGGGCGTGCCTCTTCGTCCTACAGTACGAATGCTGGTGTCCCACAAGGCTCTATCCTGGGCCCGACGCTCTTCCTTATTTTCATCAACGACCTCCCAGATGAGATCAAGTCCCAAGTAGGCATCTACGCAGATGACACTACAATATACTCCCGCTCCAGTAAGAAACCTGTCGTGGCGGCAGACATAATCTCGCTGCTGACCTTGAGCGGGATCTACACTCTGTGGTGAACTGGGGCAAGAAGTGGCTTGTCAACTTCAATTCCTCTGAGACCAAGCTGTTGTCTGTCAACCATTACAGGCAACCTCTTCTGCCTCCCATAAGCATGGACCTGATGATTCTCCCGGAGAGTAATACACTACGCCTCCTCGGACTTACTCTGTCCTCAGACCTCAAATGGAAGCACTATATTGAATCCATAGCAAAATCTACTGCTAAGAAGATTGGGTCACTATGTCGATCCAGGATGTTTTTTCCACCTGAATCCATCCTGCATATATACAAGTCAACCATCCGTCCGTGCATGGAGTACTGCTGCCATTTATGGTCAGGTGCCCCTGCCGTTATCCTCAGTGTTCTTGACAAGCTCCAAAGGAGAGTCTGTAATGTGATAGGTACTGATCTGGTGACTCGACTGCAGCCACTTTCCCATCGTCGAAATGTGGCCTCCCTCTGTCTGTTCTATAAATACTTTCATGGCTTCTGCTCGGATGAGCTTAAGTCACTGATGCCTCCTCAACAGGTGTTTACCCGTGCAACCAGACTGGCAACTGGGTCCCACCCATTCACAGTCAGGTTAGCCAAACGCAGACGACAATTCTACTCCTGCAGCTTCCTCTCTCGCACTTCCCGCCTGTGGAACTCACTCCCGTATTCTTGCTTTCCTGACGGCTACGACCTCCAGAAATTTAAAAGCAAAGTTAATACTCACCTACTAACCACTGGACTCTAGCTCTCTCCCCTCCCCTGTATAATCTTCACGTTCTCTCCGCCCATGTATCTGTCATTGCACCTGCTTTCTCAGCTTTCTATTGTTCCTTTCTAACTAGCTTGTACTCCTCACTCTTTTCTAATTAATCTTTCTACATTTATGTAACCCCCTGCACATCAGTGGCGTTTCTGCCTTGCTCGGGGTGAAATGATTAAAAAAAAAATCTGTCTTATTATTTAACCCATAACTGGAGGGAAGAGATGGATTAATACCTTTACCAAGGTTAGTTGTCTTTAAGTGAATGCAAAGAATATCAACTGAAATTCGAACTCGACACCCCGATCTCTCGTTCTGAGTCGATATATACTGCACCACAACGCACATCACCTCATTCATAATAACAACAACAGCAACATTAAAAATTAAATACTTGTCTACACTTTTACGAGTGGAAAATTGCGAAAGTCGGTTTTTAAACAGTATTGGGATCTTTTAACATTCTTTGATAAGAAATCTATACATATGTTTAGTCATCCACATACCAGCCTGTTTCGCTGTATCACAGCTCACGAGTGCGGTTAGACATCCGCTTGCTTCGAAGAGTCTACTTCTAAGCTATTGGCGTACGGCTGATAGAGTAGGAAATTTTAACATGTTATATATACACTATATGTACACACGCAAGCAGCCGAGTGAAGTCAGTTCATGACTGAAGAATAAAAATATCTCGTTCTCTCTATATCTTTCTCTCACACTCTTTCTTATTCAATCTTTCTCTACCTTTTTTACCTTTCTCTCGCCATGTTAATTATATATATATATATATATATATATATATATATATATATATATATATATGTATATACAGGTTTCATTGAATAATATAGACAAGTTCTGTCTATTTATTTTTTGTAAGATCCGTTCGTATGATCTGATTAGCTTGATAGTGTTGTCATGGAAAGACGACAAGAAATCGCAATAATTGTTGAATTTTTTATCAGGTCTGAGCTTTCGGCTTACATAAGCCATTAGCAAAGGATGAACCTTTAATGTTCAGTGAACATAGAACATTTAAATTATTATTAACAGAATGGAGTTATACAGAGAAAATTAGACAGGTCCATTTTTTGTGTCACACATGGCTGTAGGCCGAGAAAGAATGGTGGTAGTGGGTTTTTTGTTCAATTGAGGGTATAGTGGCATGAGGGATTTGTCTGGGAACTGCTGATACTATGGTGTAAGGGGTAAGTATAATCACTATGACCTCTCCTATCGATTATAGGCATTGAAGTATGTTAGTAGAGGTGTCGAAATTTATTTTATTTAGGCTAGGTTTAAATTGTTTGATGTAGATAGCTTCTAGAATTTTAAGTTTTCGTTTACTTTTTCTTGTCTAAGTATATGCGTATCTTCAACAAGTGTTTTCCTAAGAAGTGTGTGTTAATAGTCGTGGTGTTTTAACTGTCGGAATATGTTAGTATTTTCATTTAAGTGCAATGTAAGTCTCCTGTCTAATTTTCTCTGTATAACTCCACTCTGTTAATAATAATTTAAATGTTCTATGTTCACTGAACATTAAATGGTCATCCTTTGATAATGGCTTATGTAAGCCGAAAGCTCAGACCAGATAAAAAATCAACAATTATTGCGATTTCTTGTCGTCTTTCCATGACAACACTATCAAGCTAATCAGATCATACGAACAGATCTTACACAAAATAAATAGACAAAACTTGTCTATATTATTCAATGAAACCTGTATTAATGAAAAAATGCTGCCAAAATACACACACAATATATATATATATATATATATATATACACTACCGGCCATAATTATTAGGCCACCTCAGTTTTAAAAAAAAAATCATGTATTTCATACTATTTTTAGTATTTATTGCCAAGTAGATAATTTTAAATGGTAATAGAATACCTCTTTTGTTATTATTACTTCACAAAATTTTACAAGGCAGCCAGGAAACATTTGCATCAGCCAGCCAATAATAAGAAGAGACTAGCATGGGGAAGAGAGCACAAAAACTAGACACCAGAACAGATCATTTGATTCACATGTTATTGTGCAGTATTAACAAAAGAACCATTCTGTTTTCATTTAGAATTATCCACTTGGCAATAAATACTAAAAATTGTATGAAATGCATCATTTCTTTAAAAAAAACTAGGGTGGCCTAATAATTATGACCGGTAGTATATATATATATATATATATATATATATATATATATATATATATATATATGATATGTTTGAAGGATAGATTAAGTAAAGTACAAAGTAGGAAGAGAGTCTTAATCCAACGTGTTTCACTTGATTAAGCTTCTTCAGAGAAGTAAAACAAGAACATGTAAAATACAGTTTTTTCTTTGAAGCAAATCTTTGAAGTTAGATTAAGACACTTTCCTACTTTGTTCTTTACTTATTCTATTATCCTCTCGGATTTAAATTATATATATATATATATATATATATATATATATATATAGTCATCCGCGGGCAGATCACTTTCGCTGTATCACAGCTCATAAGTACTGTTAGACAGCCGATTGCTTTTTACTTAGGATTGAAACCCGACTGAATTGGCGTCATTCGGCGATTCCACCCCTGAGCTACGGGCGCTTGGTAGGAGGCAGACTTTTTAGCGTGTATATTATCTTTATACACGCCTAATAGTGTTCTATTGCTGAATGAAATATATATATATATATATATATATATATATAATTTAACCACGGCAGTGGTTGAATATATACTGAAGTTCGACAATGAGTGAATATAGGCAGCTTTCAAGCTTCATCGTTAATGCAGTTCTCAACTATATTTATAAAGTTTACAGCGTTACATATGACACCTCCTTAGCTACATTAAGTGCGACACAGAAATCCGAAGGCGAATTGGCATGGCGAAAGAAACATTCCAGAAGTTGAGTAAAGTATTAAGAAACAGGACAATTTCACTAGAAACTAAGAAGAGAGTACTGGATTGCTACGTGCTGTCCGTCCTTCAATATGGCAGTGAATGCTGGACAATACCATCAAAGACAAAGGAAAAATTTAAAGCAACTTAAATGTGGCTATACAGAAGGATGCTGCGAACATCCTGGATCGAGCATGTGAGCGATGATGATGTCTTGGAAATGATGGAAATAAAAAGGAAATTAATACTGAGCATCAGGAAGAGACAGCTGAAGTTCCTGGGACACGCAATGAGGAAGGAGAGCTTGGAGAATCTGATACTAACAGGCCAGATAGAGGGAAAAAGAGACAGGGGAAAGCAACGGATAACATATTTGAAGGACATAATCAGATGGATGACGGAACGAGGATTGCATGATGTAACAGGAGAAGGCGTGCTCAGAGCCACCAGGGATAGGGAAAAGTGGAAGGCCATGATCACCTACGTCCTGAAGGAACAAGGCACATAGAAGAAGAAGAAGAAAAAAGATACATCAAAATATGTGAATTCCGAAAAGGAAGACTAACTACATAAGTATATAAGTACATTAATAAGCCTTATTCTTTATAACATTTTTTCTCTTTAATATTTTTGCATGCAGTTTTCAACATTTAAATTCTGATGATATCTTTTACCATTTTTGTCAGTCAAACTTTGCTTATCACATATCATTTTATCAGAACTGATTATCAAAAGTAATTATAAATAATCAATTGCATATAAATTTAAAAAAAATTTGAATACTGTTTTCAGCATTAAATTTATATTAAATTAATAGTAATGCCTGGAAAAATCATGGATTACATTGAAAAATGCGAGCATAAAAAGTAATATTCTTAAGATTATATTAAACCTGGAAAAGAACAGGACAAATTATTAAACCTGGAAAAGTAAAGGACAAGATATTCTAGTGATATAAAAAATAAGAAATTTCTTACTTAAAATATTGCAGAAATATTAAATTTGAATGATTTTATGTTGCAATATTTTAAGTAAAAAAATTCTTATTTTTTATTTCACTAGAATATCTTGTCCTTTACTTTTCCAGGTTGATGAACTTGTCTTTTTCTTTTTCAGGTTTAATATAATCTTAAGAATATTACTTTTCAAGCGGGCATTTTTCCATGTCACACACAAACTCACGCACACACGCATACATATATAACTCATAGAGGTTGATTGTCGCTAAAACAACCAAACAAAAAGCCGAACTCAATATAAGTGAAATATTCGAAAATATTATTATATAAATGTAACAACCCATATAAAATTGTTTACAATAAATGTGTAAATAATAATAATAATAATAATAATAATAATAATAATAATAATAATCCCCCACCTCGGACTCCTTGGGCGACATATGAAAGAACTGATGGCAGAGATATACATGAAAAGGTTATGGTTTCTTCTGAAGTCCAAGTTGAATGTCAGTAATCTTATGGCTGCCATTAATTGGTAGGTTGTATGTGAGCTAATATAGAGAGGGGAATATTTGAGTGGACAAAGGCGGAGTTACAGACTCTCGACAGAAAGACCCGGACAATGTCTTGTGAGAATCGTTTCCTGCATCAGCCGCCAAATGTAATAAGATTAACAGAGCACGAATAGAAAGAGGCAATTGAATAATCGGCATTGAAGTGAACTTAGGTCGTGGGACTTGCATTTGGTAAGCAACGAACAAACACACCTAAAATACATGGGGATATCTAAATGGAAAAAATTACCCGTAAAAGATCAAAACGGGAATAAAGAAGAAATTTGGCAAGATTATATGGGCAATGGAATAATTGGTATTGAAGTTTTGCATAGCAAGTGAACTTAGGTCGTGGGACTTGCAACGAAAGAATTCGGAATTTGTTCGTAAGCAACGAACAAACACATCTAAAATACATGGGGATATCTAAATGGAAAAAATTACCCGTAAAAGAACAAAACGGGAATAAAGAAGAAATTTGGTAAGATTATATGGGCAATGGAATAATTGGTATTGAAGTTTTGCATAGCAAGTGAACTTAGGTCGTGGGACTTGCATTTGGTAAGCAACGAACAAACACACCTAAAATACATGGGGATATCTAAATGGAAGAAATTACCCCTAAAAGAACAAAACGAGAATAAAGAAGAAATTGGGAAGATTATATGGGCAATGGAATAATTGGTATTGAAGTTTTGCATAGCAAGTGAACTTAGGTCGTGGGACTTGCATTTGGTAAGCAACGAACAAACACACCTAAAATACATGGGGATATCTAAATGGAAGAAATTACCCGTAAAAGAACAAAACGGGAATAAAGAAGAAATTTGGTAAGATTATATGGGCAATGGAATAATTGGTATTGAAGTTTTGCATAGCAAGTGAACTTAGGTCGTGGGACTTGCATTTGGTAAGCAACGAACAAACACACCTAAAATACATGGGGATATCTAAATGGAAGAAATTACCCCTAAAAGAACAAAACGAGAATAAAGAAGAAATTGGGAAGATTATATGGGCAATGGAATAATTGGTATTGAAGTTTTGCATAGCAAGTGAACTTAGGTCGTGGGACTTGCATTTGGTAAGCAACGAACAAACACACCTAAAATACATGGGGATATCTAAATGGAAGAAATTACCCCTAAAAGAACAAAACGAGAATAAAGAAGAAATTTGGTAAGATTATATGGGCAATGGAATAATTGGTATTGAAGTTTTGCATAGCAAGTGAACTTAGGTCGTGGGACTTGCATTTGGTAAGCAACGAACAAACACACCTAAAATACATGGGGATATCTAAATGGAAGAAATTACCCCTAAAAGAACAAAACGAGAATAAAGAAGAAATTTGGTAAGATTATATGGGCAATGGAATAATTGGTATTGAAGTTTTGCATAGCAAGTGAACTTAGGTCGTGGGACTTGCATTTGGTAAGCAACGAACAAACACACCTAAAATACATGGGGATATCTAAATGGAAGAAATTACCCCTAAAAGAACAAAACGAGAATAAAGAAGAAATTGGGAAGATTATATGGGCAATGGAATAATTGGTATTGAAGTTTTGCATAGCAAGTGAACTTAGGTCGTGGGACTTGCATTTGGTAAGCAACGAACAAACACACCTAAAATACATGGGGATATCTAAATGGAAGAAATTACCCCTAAAAGAACAAAACAGGAATAAAGAAGAAATTTGGTAAGATTATATGGGCAATGGAATAATTGGTATTGAAGTTTTGCATAGCAAGTGAACTTAGGTCGTGGGACTTGCATTTGGTAAGCAACGAACAAACACACCTAAAATACATGGGGATATCTAAATGGAAGAAATTACCCCTAAAAGAACAAAACGAGAATAAAGAAGAAATTTGGTAAGATTATATGGGCAATGGAATAATTGGTATTGAAGTTTTGCATAGCAAGTGAACTTAGGTCGTGGGACTTGCATTTGGTAAGCAACGAACAAACACACCTAAAATACATGGGGATATCTAAATGGAAAAAATTACCCGTAAAAGAGCAAAACAGGAATAAAGAAGAAATTTGGTAAGATTATATGGGCAATGGAATAATTGGTATTGAAGTTTTGCATAGCAAGTGAACTTAGGTCGTGGGACTTGCATTTGGTAAGCAACGAACAAACACACCTAAAATACATGGGGATATCTAAATGGAAAAAATTACCCGTAAAAGAGCAAAACAGGAATAAAGAAGAAATTTGGTAAGATTATATGGGCAATGGAATAATTGGTATTGAAGTTTAGCATAGCAAGTGAACTTAGGTCGTGGGACTTGCATTTGGTAAGCAACGAACAAACACACCTAAAATACATGGGGATATCTAAATGGAAAAAATTACCCGTAAAAGAGCAAAACATGAATAAAGAAGAAATTTGGTAAGATTATATGGGCAATGGAATAATTGATTTGGAAGTTTTGCATAGCAAGTGAACTTAGGTCGTGGGACTTGCATTTGGTAAGCAACGAACAAACACACCTAAAATACATGGGGATATCTAAATGGAAAAAATTACCCGTAAAAGAGCAAAACAGGAATAAAGAAGAAATTTGGTAAGATTATATGGGCAATGGAATAATTGGTATTGAAGTTTTGCATAGCAAGTGAACTTAGGTCGTGGGACTTGCATTTGGTAAGCAACGAACAAACACACCTAAAATACATGGGGATATCTAAATGGAAAAAATTACCCGTAAAAGAGCAAAACGAGAATAAAGAAGAAATTTGGTAAGATTATATGGGCAATGGAATAATTGGTATTGAAGTTTTGCATAGCAAGTGAACTTAGGTCGTGGGACTTGCATTTGGTAAGCAACGAACAAACACACCTAAAATACATGGGGATATCTAAATGGAAAAAATTACCCGTAAAAGAGCAAAACGAGAATAAAGAAGAAATTTGGTAAGATTATATGGGCAATGGAATAATTGGTATTGAAGTTTTGCATAGCAAGTGAACTTAGGTCGTGGGACTTCCATTTGGTAAGCAACGAACAAACACACCTAAAATACATGGGGATATCTAAATGGATAAAATTACCCGTAAAAGAACAAAACGAGAATAAAGAAGAAATTTGGTAAGATTATATGGGCAATGGAATAATTGGTATTGAAGTTTTGCATAGCAAGTGAACGTAAGTCGTTGGATTTTGCATCTGTTAATTAGCGAACAGACTTGCCTAAAATATATGCTGAACACCCCCACCCCTCAAAAAAAAAAGTTAACAAGGAATAAATAATGTGCATATTGAAAGAGAAACCTGTACGTCTTTACTAGGAATTTAAGTGAGACACACGAAGGCAATTAAAACAAAAACTTTTATTGGGTAAAATGTCAAATTAAAGTGTGAGACAGAAAAACTTACCGATAACCGCCTTTTTGGAAGAACGTGTTCCGCCAAGTAGATCCGTACAATTTTAGCCTGTTTGGCTTTGAGGTAGGAAATGGCAGCTACATCATTAGCGCTTGAAGACTTCTTCTATGTGCCATGTCCCGTCAGAACGTAGGCGATCATGGCCCTCTACATCTCCAGTTTCCTTGCAGCTTTTAACACTTTTTCTGTTGGTACTTTTTCCAAACTCTGCTCTGTATCTTACGCGTTGCTTTCCCTGGTCTCTCTTTCGCTCTATCCATCATTTGAATATCAGATTCTCTAAACCCATTGTCCTCATTATGGATCCCAGAAACATCAGCCGTCTCTTCCTGGCGTTAAGCAAAAGTTTCCTTTTCGTTTCCATTCTCTCCAAATCCTCATCGTTGCTCATATGTTCGGTCCATTGTATCCTTAACATCCTTCTGTAGAACCGCATTTCAGTTGCTTTTTTTCATTTTGGATGAGATTGCCCAGTATTCGTTGCCATATAGAAGAACAGACAACACAAAAAAATCATTATTCTTTTCTTTGTTTCTAACGAAACTTTCCTGCGACACTGTGATTCGAGTGTATACTGCCATGGCCAAGGACGTATTCCGAAATATAAGCTTGTTGATTTCTCGGCCAGAAAGAGTATAAGCGTTGCCATTATAAAGTGACTTCTCATCTTTGGCGGAGAAACCAAAAATGTTTTCTCGTCGAGGATGCGCTTCATGGTAGCCATAACATCAAGGTAGAGACTTCTGGATTAAAATTGCCTGATTGTGAGACATTCAGGAGATTATTGTGGCGATTACCAATGAGATGTTAGAGCCAAGACCAGTCAGTCAGTTAAGTGCCATACGTGATACACGCGTTGGGCGATCATGTCTCGAAAGAGAAATGACTGACTGGGCAGAAGATTATCCCGCAGTAGGTTGCCATTGCTTTCTGTGGTAGACTGGTTGCCGACCAAGGCTATAGAACCCAATCTGTCCTGTTATTTGACTCATAGCTAAAGGGAAAAGAAATCTATTATATTATTGTCTAGTAATTAGTGGGGGATCGGTTTCCTATTGTTATGAAGTAATAAACTGATCCCCCACTTTATGACCAATATAAGCCTTAATCATTATTCCAACTATTATATTCAGTCAGTAAGTTAAGTGTCATGCGTGATACACGCTTTGGGCGATCATGTCTCGAAAGAGACATGACTGACTGGGCAGAAGATTATCCCGCAGTAGGTTGCCATTGCTTTCTGCGGTAGACTGGTTGCCGACCAAGGCTATAGAACCAAATCTGTCCTATTATTTAACCCATAACTAGAGGAAAGAGACGGATTAATACCTTTCCCAAGGGTATTTACGCGTAAGTGAATGCAAGGAATTCAACTGGAATTCGAATTCGGTTCCCCGATTTCTCGTTCCGAGTTGATATCCACTGCGCCACAACGCACATCCTAGACCACCGAACCTAAAAGGAAGAATAAAAAGATGAAGTTAATGATTATAACAATTATAATAACATCAGCAACTCTTCTATTACTGGGTCCTGGGCATGACGGCATATTGCATCCGGCAGCAAGGCATCTGACTGGTAGGTTGTAAGAAGCATGGAACAACCTCTAAGTTGTTGTTGTTCACAGGTCCACCCTGACCCGTCGGGACCAAAACACAATGAAAGTATAAAAATACACTTTTATTGAAATCTATACATAAAAATAGACTTTTATAGAAAAATATACATTTTTAAGGATAAATATTAACAACAAGATATTTTTGAAGAAAAAATTTTTTTACCATCACACATTTTTGAATGAAAAAAAAATTATTCTCAGCAAACATTTTTGAATACAACACTAGAAGAGATTTTCAGTTTTTCTAAAATAAAAAAAGAATAAAAACAAAAAAAATTCATTAAATTCTGACTAAATCAACCTTCTCACTATAACCGAACATTAAAAAAAATACCTTAAAATCCCATTATTTTGGCATTAAATAACCCATGCCATTAAACAAAATTCAAACTCAAAGTTTGAAGAAAATAATAACAACATCAATAATAATACTAATAATAATACAACTACTACAACTAGTAATAAAAATACAGGCTGTTTCACAATTTTTGAGACAAAATGATCGGGCACAAATCAATGTTTGCAAATGATAGACTAATGAAATTTACATTTATAGAATGGTAAAAGGATAACATTTTAGAATCCGCAACCACATATTCTCAAACATGAAACAAAAATGTCCAGAGGAACATTTGAGTAAATGCTCCAGATTTCCGCCGTTCAGTTGAAGTTACTGGTGAATGCAGCGTGCAAAGTTGGTCATAACGCGTGCTCATTCCATCTGGGTGATCGGATTGTTATTGAATGCACAGTTGGCGAGGAATCTACAATCTTCAAAAATGCCATAAGCTTCAAATTGCTTGGCCAACTTGAAAAGCTGTTTGCAATTTGGAAATGTATTGAAACGGAACTTCTTTTTGTATCTTGCTTGAACAATCTTAAAAGACTTAGTTTCTTAATATCTCTTCACACAAAAGATCCTCTGCGTCATCGTCCAAGGCATGATTTTGCTATATTTGGTTGAATATACCTCCAACAGAGGGTAGTATGTGTTTGTGTGTCTGTGTGTGTCTGTGTGTGTGTCTCTGTGTGTCTTAGAGAGAGAGAGAGAGAGAGAGAGAGAGAGAGAGAGAGAGAGAGAGAGAGAGAGAGAGAGATTGAGAGACAGACAGACAGACAGACAGACAGATCTCCATCCCGTTTTATGTTTACAGTAGCAGAGTGACAAGTTATCAGACACATTCAATTCCTCTTTTAATCAAAATTGTCTAAGAGAAGGTCGGATGCCAAGATTTAAAATTCTATTAAAAGAAAAAAAAGTACAGAAAAGAGAAAAAATGTGTGCGAAGCGATTTGATGAAGTTTTGGTTTGGAATTCGAATTGAAATACGATTTTTTAAATGTCGGATAAAAGACAGTTTTTTTTTGTCTGACCATTCAGCCCCAAGCAAGGCAATAAAGTCACTAAGACGTAAGGGATTATTGAGTCTTAGGGAATATAAGAAAAATAACTTTTAATGAGAAAAAACAAGAAAAGAACAAGAATAAAGAATGTAACGATTGACATTGCATTTAAATTTTTGAAGATAAAATTTGACTGAAATGCAAGATGCCATTCTGCAGTCCCATGACTTCACCGTATCCCTGGTAGTTTGGCTGAAAGTGAGTTATGCCTTGTCTATACAAGTTAACCCTTCTGTATTGTATACATTCTGGTAGGAGCATTTTAAATCATTTCACCTCCCCAAGCAAGGCAATAAAGCCACTAGGACGCAATGGGTTACTGAATGTTAGAGAAAAACTATTATTAAGAAAAGAAGACAATAAAAGAACAGGAATTAAGAAAACAGAAGATAACGATTGGCATTGCATTTAAAACTTTTGAAGCTCAAAGTTGACTAGAAAGTAAGAAGCCGGAAGAGAGATTCCCTAGCGAGAGAAGAAACTGTCAGCATAGGACTTATAATAATATGAGAAGAAGAAAACATGATTAAGGAGAGAGAACAATAAAAGAACAGGAATTCAACAGAAGATAACGATCAACATTGCATTTAAAATTTTAAAATCAAACTTGGCTGAAAAACAAGAAGACGGAAGAGAGTTACACAGCGAGAAATGCGATAGAACATATTAACATTAGCATTAAACTGAAGGTTACAACTGTTATATTCTGCCTCTATCATCTTGGCCAATAAAAGATAAACACGGCATCAAATCTATCTTCTCGATAACAAACATGATGATCGTCTAACGATAAAAGCAAACATGTTAACTTATATTCAGCGACGGTTGTGTGGACTTGTACTCAGAGGGAATCATGTACATACAAGAGAGTTGACTAACAGGAGTTGTTTTCTCTTCTTCTCTCTTCCAAACATTCTCTCTGGGCCTTTCCAGTGTTCTCTCTTTGACCAAAAAAACTCAATTTTACCTAAACTGAAATGTCTCGAATTTCACTTAATTGCGTCATTTATGGCTATGCGCATCTATTAATCATTTTCGACGATTATTGTTTTTGGAGTCGGCTGTCCCTGACGTCATTACACCTTTGTCATTGTTTACATCTTCTGACCTTGAAGCCGTTTGCCTTTAACGCAATCACATTTTTGTTTGTCACTGTTTATATTCCTGCTTTTGATGTCAATATTATTTTCGTGGGTCACCGAAATACATTACACATCCAACCATTTCAACTTGAAAATGAAGAGAGATTGCCACTAATCTAGCACTAAACTTAAATTCATGAAGTGTAGATTCTACAGAGTTAAGTTTATTAGAACAATTTCCATGAATTTATTCATGGAAATGTCACAAGGAAGCTATGTTACGGTGGTAGAAAAGGGTCAGGTCAGGACAGATAACGTTGAAGATTATTATGTGGAATTTATCAAGATTCTTTAAATATATATCAGTAGCAACAGACCAGATGTGACAGCAATATTCAATGCGAGGACGAATGGTAGACTTATAAATATGTAAGATGGACACTGACGAGAAAACAATTGTTCGGCACGACACAGCGAACGAACTTTCTTAGCTGTAGATTTAGCAACGGATTCCTTCTGCTCGGATGAGCTTAAGTCACTGATGCCTCCTCAACAGGTGTTTACTCGTGCAACCAGACTGGCAACTGGGTCCCACCCATTCACAGTCAGGTTAGCCAAATGCAGACGACAATTCTACTCCTGCAGCTTCTTCTCTCGCACTTCCCGCCTGTGGAACTCGCTCCCGTATTCTTGCTTTCCTGACGGCTACAACCTCCAGAAATTTAAATGCAAAGTCAATACTCATCTACTAACCACTGAAATCTAGCTCTCTCCCCTCCCCTGTATAACCTCCCCTTTCTCTCCACCTATGTATCTGTCATCGCACCTGCTTTCTCAGCTTTCTATTGTTCCTTTCTAACTAGCTTGTACTCCTCACTCTTTTCTAATTAATCTTTTTACATTTATGTAGCCCCCTGCACATCAGTGGCGTTTCCGCCTTGCTCGGGGCGAAATGATTAAAAAAAAAGTATACTCTTTTCCATTAATTGAAAGAGAGAGAGAGAGAGAGAGAGAGAGAGAGAGAGAGAGAGAGAACCATATTTTTATTAGGTTAATTATTAGGTAAGTAATACGACTATTCCTACAAGCAGAACGCTTGCCATCATCAGCAGATACAATCAGGTCTTTAGGTAATTTTTCTTCGTTTCTTGTTGTTTTCTTTGAATATCAGCTAAAAACGTTAATCCGCGAAGGTTCAATGACTCACTCATTATACAGTTTACGACTTTCCTCCGCGATAAATAGTTCTTTTATGGAGGTGATAGAACAAGCGTAACGTATAAAAAAATTAATAATATCGAAAACATTGCCGCAGTTTTTCCTACAACCTTCCTGTTGTATTACCAAGGTGGATACGATACACAGAGAAAGTATGCTACGGTATTATTCATCACAATATCCGGTGTTAAATGGATAGACACAGGAGAGTACAATAATTACACTAGCAGACAAGACAAAACTTACAACACAAAGAGGAGTGGTGTAGTTGCCGAAGTAGTCATTCCGAATATTACTTGGATGACATTCGAATATCACACCTCGAATGCTACTATTCTTTATTTAAATAGATCATTGGATTCCGTGGGCCATTCCGTCACTGGGAGAGCTGCAGGTGTGTCAGCCACTCTACAAGACCGCCGTTGCATCTTTCGACCTTAAATTGGAGTCTTGTAGACTTTTATGATAGCAAGATAATTCAAATTTTCCATTAATTGTGTGTGTGTGTGTGAGAGATAGATAGATAGATAGATAGATAGATAGAGAGAGAGAGAGAGAGAGAGAGAGAGAGAGAGAGAGAGAGAGAGATCCGAAGGATATTCTGTGTAATATAGTATTTATTATGCTTGCGTTTTGTGTGGGATTGCGTACGAATCCTTCTTCTTTGAAAAGGTTTTGTAAGATAGAAGCTTTTCTCTTTTTAAATTTCTAATAATAATAATAATAATAATAATAATAATAATAATAATAAGCCTCCTACGCAAAGAATGAATCTTCAGGTCCCCCACAACCAGCATAATCCTAATAATGGCCCTGAAAATTCTCCAGCTAGATCTATAACCATATATTTAAAGAAAAAAAATGGTCTCGTGTGGAGTACAAAGTCGTTATGACTGCATTTCATGAAGCGTTACTCAAACCTCAAAAACATCACTCGCCAAACATATGACATTTGGCGAGAAAAGGTTGGACAAACAAATAGAATGTACATTGACGAAAATAAATTAGTCAATGTACGAAGATAGATCATGCAAAATAACTGATTGACAGAAGCTGAAATTCATGAGATAAAAAGAATTGCAACCAGAATAGACGTATCAACAAAATATGAAAGGGAACCGGAATCAGAAATAAAAAGTAGTAACATCAAACAAGCCACAGGTCATTGTGAAGATAATGCTGTAAGTTTAGAGGTGCTGGAAAGGTGTGATCTGAGTCAGTTACAAGACGACAATAAAACGAGTTCAAAATAATTGAACAAAATTATTTTACGGAAAAGAAGAACAGTATACAAGAAGCCAAGGAAGAAATTAAAAACCATATAAGTCAGTTACAAAATATTGCAATGGTGGAACGAGAACAACTCCCAAAATTACAACCAACAAAGCATAACCTATTAAGCTCTACAATGCAGCACTCAAATTATTTTTGGATGAAGAAGGCATTCATATAAATCTCAATGAAGCAATATATGCATCAGCAATAGCAGCAACAAAAAATTGAACATCAAATTAAAAACAAGGCATTCTCGCAGACATGAAGATCCACCTTAGAAAAGAAAATAGAAAAAGAGATTGAACAACTTAGAAGCGAATTATCAGTACTCGATGAATTGACAAGAGGAATAAATGTAAGAACTAGAAAAGGCAGAAGAGTCGAAAGAAAATACAATATTAGAAATGAAAATGAAGTCCTATCAAATAGGAAAAAATAAAGCAAACAATACAACTGAAAGCTCGAAGAATAAGACGCTATGAAAAAAGATCAAGATTCTACAGACAAAACAAGATTTTTCAAACCGATGCAAAGAAATTTTACAGGGAAATAGGTAAACAAAGAATTGAAGTGACAGTTCCCCCCAAAATGGAAGAAGTTATACAGTTATGGGAAAAAATATGGGCTTGCCTTAAAGAACATAACAAAGAAGCAGACTGGATTGCGCAAGAGATAGAACGAATGAAAATTAAACCAGAACAGACATGGGCTGGAGTAATTGAAGAGGATGTTAAATGTTTATTGAAAAAAGCACACAATTGGAAATTTCCAGCAATAGTTAGAATTTCTAATTTCTGGCTATATTATTTAAATACAGCACATAAAAACTAGCCAAAGAACTTCAAGAAATGGTTAACGATCCCACTAAAATTCCTGCATGGATGACCAAAGGAATTACATTTTTTCTACCCAAAATTAGTAACGCAAATAACCCGAAAAATTACAGATCAATTACATGCCTTCCGACAACATACAAACTATTAACATCTATTTTAACAAAACAGATATATTTCTTATTGGAAAGAAATGATATACTACCGCTTGAACAAAAAGGGCGCAAACGTGGCTGTTACGGATGTAAAGACCAATTTTTATTAATAGGATGATCTTGGAAAACTACTTCAATGCAAAGAAAAATCTTAGTACTGCTTGGATAGATTATCGTAAGGCATTCGATAATGTACCACATTCCTGGATCTTAAAGACTTTAAATATGTACAAAGTATCACCCGTCAGCATCAATTTCATCAAGCAATGTATGTCGATATGGAAAACAACCCTTTACCTCAGTCAAATATCTGGACACTATAAGTTTGGTGAAATAAACATCAAAAGAGGTATATTTCAAGATTGACAGGATGTTCTGTACTTGCCCCAAATGAATATAAAAATCGTCACGATATAGTAGGGCAATATTTGCATTGGACAATGTGCAAAAACACTATGAAGGAATTCGAACTGTCAAACTGGAAATTGAAATAGAAAAAAAAAGTGGAAATTGAAAACAAGAATCGTGCCAGTGATAGTAGGTGCATTTGGAATGATCAAAAATGGAACAAAACAACACATTAAAAGAATCCCTGGAAACCCCAGCTTAAGAGATATACAAAAACTTTTGTTAAGTACAGCCCAAACACTAAGGAGATCTTTGTCTATGTAACGCTAGGGATGTTAAGGGAGATAGAAAAAACATTAAATAGAGCCATAACAACACACTACGACCTGCCTTGGCAGGTAGTGCGACCATAGCAGAAATCAAAATATGATGAAAAATGACAACATAATAATAATAATGACTGGGTGGATGCTCAATAGCAGGGAGGCTATAATATCTTTAGAAAAAGACATGATGATTCGTATTCAGTTTTTTTCTTCTACATGCCGTGTTCCTTCAAGACGTGGCTGATCAAAAGAACCACTATTCTTAAAAAGTGCTCAATATTAAGTAGAGCTAATAATATTTATTCAGAAATTATAACATGAATATGTTATAATATCACTACAAAATTAGCTATTTTGTTTTGACACTTCTTATGTCTTATCAAGTGATAAGGTTTATTTCAAGTTGAAGGGCTTTAAAACGCTTATTTTCCATGTGTGGATATTTGTAGGCTTATATGTGTGCATTCATTCTTCTCCTCGTTTAATATATGAATGACTTTCTAAATATAACAATTTGTTAAACTTAGAATTTAAAATTTGCAATAAAAATAAAGTGAATCTAATAGTTAATTAATAATGCTTATCCCAATTTAATCAAATATTAATATTAATGCCCCTCAAAATTGTTTTTTGAGTCTGCTCACATATTTTTCAAATTAGAAGTTACTTTATTCTGATTGGTCCACACTGTCTATGCAACAATGCCTCCCTGATTAAAGGGCTTTTGAATGTTTTTAACCTTTTAAATCCCTTTAACTTGAAATAAGCCTCATCACTTGATGAGACACAAATAGTGAAAAAACAAAATAGCTACTTTTGTAGTGATATTATAACATATTCATGTTATAATTTTTGAATATATATATATATATATATATATATATATATATATATATATATATATATATATATATATAATTCTGTTAACATTTCGGTCTCTCACGCGGTGTGACACCATAGAACCGCATTACAAATTTACGAACTGCGTCTGTTATTCGGTGACTGTTATCGTTGCATAGCAATGTATGATGTCAACACAAGATAAAATCTTCTTTGATGGTGGATGTCTTTAAGTTAACGTCCCTGTAACCTCAATGAAGATGGCTCATGTGAGCCGAAATCTTAGAACCAGCATAATAAAAAATATCCAAATGTTGAACAAATTTGTCTTTATTTTAAGCTGAAATTAAAGCCAAAATGATTAAACATAATGGACATCCATTGTCTGTTGTATTTTACAGTATGTTTAGAATATATATATATATATATATATATATATATATATATATATATATATAATGGACTAGAATCTCAATAGAGAAATAAATAGCAGTCGGAATTAATATAAAATTATATCAATCCTACAATTCCGATAATTAAACTTATTCTTGTGACAACATTTAAAAATCACTTCATTTCCTTTGTTTAAAAGCCGGTATTTACCACAAAATGTAAATATTTATTTATCATCTAAAATTATTTTACATCTATTTCCAAAGCTAATGGGAGTTTGGGATTTGCCAACTATCTTCTATTTGCTCTATCTTTTAATTCCCAGAAATATTCCGATAGAACTGTTTGGAATTTAAGGTGAAGCCTTGAGAAGAAATTTTGTGGTTATAAAATCTGTGTTTCCAACATCTGGTAGAAATTCTAAAATATACTTTTCTTTATCGTATTCCTTAGGGAAAAAGTAGCTTAGTATATGACTTATTCAGACATGCATAACCCTCCAACTGGGCAGTTAGCCTTAATTCTACAATTGTAGAGAGAATTTATATATATTTGGTGATTATTATGAAAATTGTCAAGTATTATACTGTTATGAAAATCAATGATGTTGTTGATATTGCTAGTACAGGAATAATTTTCACGGATTGCCATATTCTCTCTCTCTCTCTCTCTCTCTCTCTCTCTCTCTTCTCATATATATATATATATATATATATATATATATATATATATATAAACGAGATTATAATTATACTCGTGTCGAAAACCTTCCTCGAAAACTTTCGGCGGAAGGAAAAAAATGGTTTTATAAAACGAAAGACCTTAGTACATGAACGTCAGTCAAAAGTTTCGGACCGAGAACAGCACGAAGCCCAAAGAAAAAAACCCGATACAAATAATCATCTAACAGACAGCGCTCAATACAGAGGTAGACCGAAATAAAGAAATAACACCTAATGAGCCAGACAAACTTACCTAGGTTTCATCTAAACGGATCATCAGGGAGCCAGCTTTCTCTGACGATCCGTTTAGGTGAAACCTAGGTAGGCTCATTAGGTGTTATCTATCTATCTATCTATCTATCTATCTATCTATCTATCTACACTGAGCCCCTCTAGTTATTATGACACATGGTTTTCTGTCTTGCACAGCGCCTGCTCGGCCCATCATTTACGTGTTTTGGAAGCTGATTATTTGAAAATTCACCAGCCTGGTCGGTGCAAAGAGAAAGAGCATTACATTCGCTCCTTACGACTGTTGGAGGGATTGTGAATTTTTCTTTTTCAATTTTATTGCTCTTGTGCAACTGTGTGTTTACACCCCCCATTACATTTTAATTGTATATTGATTAAAATTATGTTTTTAAACGAGTTCCAACTTTGCTTTCTGTAAGTAATTTTCGTGTCCTGTCTGTCATTAACAATACCACCAACGCGTATCTTTGATAATCTGTTGGCTGAAAGGATCCTAAGGTCTTACATTATGACGTCAACTTTATTTAAGTCTGTTTGTTATTTCTGTCGGTACAAGTCTATGTTTGTATATATATATATATATATATATATATATATATATATATATTTGCTCTGTAATATTTTATTACATGGAGCTCTCTTCCTGTATCATTTTTTAATATTAAAATAAAATTTTTGATATTAATTAGGATCGGGTTTTTGGAATTTACCTTCCTGCTTTTTCCGCTTATCTGAATATATATATATGTGTGTGTGTGTGTTCGTGTGTGTGTGTGTGTGTGTGTGTGTGTGTGTGTGTGTGTGTGTGTGTGTTGGAGAGGAGAAAAATAAGAATAGGCCATTAAAAATGATGACGTTATCTTGTATGTTATACAACATAGGAACCCAAGAGAAAGTCTATTATGTTCAATTACAATGACTTCTGAATCGACAAGCAATGGTTGAAAAAATTATTTCTTGCACGTTTTTATTCGCTATTTAATAAAGCGGCAGCACCAACGTATAATAACTGGAATACGTCTGTACGTGTCGTTGTCCTCTGCTGAAATCGAATTAAACTGCCGCTCTACGCAGACACGCGCATTTTATGCAATATCGATATTTCTATCTGGATACAAACAGCGATAGATACTATTGTAATGAACAAAACAAATTCTAGATTTAAACATTCTAATGCTAAGCACTGACTCACTGATTTTGTTAGAAATAAACGAATTTACTTAAATTTATAAAACCTTTCTTAGCACACACAAAACTCACGAAATTTCACACCTCCATGCGAAATACTTTTCTGCCAATAAAAAAAAAACTAGGAAACATCTAAAAACAAAATTGAAAGGCAAGAATCACATCTGGGAGTAAATTCCCAAATGACCTACAAACGATATAAAAGACGGGTCAAGACGGCCGTTGCCAGAGAGTTAAGAGGACGAGCAATTAAAACGTACCCTTGACAAACGGCAAGATATCGTTATTATTGGCTCTGTCTTTCTTACTTCTCACCTATTTCCTTTTCAGCATTCACCCTGAGCGATAACTTCAAAGACAATCCTATTCAACAATAAACGCTCATACATACATACATACATACATACATGCATACATACATACATACATACATACATACATACATACATACGATCCTGCCTGCGTACACATAAACTCACTCTTGCAAGCACTACTACAAACTCTTGATACCCTTAATTTCTTAATACTTTTTTTTTCATTGAACATTAACTTTTACCGATTCATGTGATTTTTTTTCTATTAATAAATTTCTATTTTAAACATACGAAAAGTATACTTTTATTTTCCCATGCGTTCCGATCTCCAACCTTCCGATAATTCTGGATAAAACATGTAAGATGTAGAAAGGCCAATTCAATAAACATTAACCATCTTCTTATAGCTTCACTATCTCTTCTATGAAACAACTATACCTAAAAAATATTGTCAAAGGATATATTATATTAATGAATTTAAGCGTAGTACCAAATTGGTGGCTAGGTATCATTGAACTGCTGAAACTGCTAGATATAATGATCAGTTCAATGCTGAAAATTTATTCTTTCATATTTCTCACGTGTGCAACGTTGTCCTGGCGTTCTTGCCTTCCTGTCAAATACGATCTTCAAAAATTGTTGTGGATCTTCGTCGCCAATTTGTTCTGGCGAATCTTAACGCAAATCTTCATCGCCAATTTGTCGAGAAGTTGTTGTGGCGAAATTTCTCCGCAAAGTTTTAGTTACCAGTTTGGCCGGAAGTAAGACACAGAACACATAAGGTAGGTTCAAAACAGTGTATTAGTATAACAAAAACAATGTACAAGGTAAGTGTTAATAATAAGTAAATAGAACAATATAAGTTCGAACGGTACAGTTACGCTGCTTATTGCCTGACAAGTAGCCGGCTTTAACTGCGTACTAGCTGTCCTTCTTAACAGCCATTAACTGCCGACTTAACTGCGTTTCGCAGGTAATTATATATAGTAAGAAGAAGAGTCCATTCCTTGTAGGAGGGCATCATAACAAAAACATAAACGATGCGTCAGTTTTTCTGTCTTTCTTAAACATGCTATTTTTGTTATTGTCCTTTCTATTCAACATTGTCCTTTAATATCTACTCAACGTAGATCTTTAATATCTATTCTGTATGGCTCTTTAAAACATACTCAACATTCTCTTTAATATTTACTGTATATTAATCCTAATATCTATTCAATATTGTTCTTTAATATCTACTTAACATTGTACTTTAATATTTCCTGAACATCGTTCTTTAATATTTACTCAACATTGTTCTTTAATATCTACTATATATTGTTCTTTAAGATTTATTTTACATTATTTGTCAATATTATTTTTTAATGTACTTAATATCTCCTCAACATTGTTTTTTTAATATCTACTAAATATTGTTCTTAAATATATACTCAACATGGATCTTGAATATGGACTCTATATTGTTCCTTAATATCTATTTTATATTATTCCATGTATTTTGTATTGTACTTTAATATCAACTCTATATTATTCTTTAATATCTAATCTATATTTTTGCTTTAATAGCTACTCAGCATTGTTCTTTAATATTTACTCTATGTTATTCCTTAATATTTACTCTGTGTTATTATTTAACATCTACTCAAAATCGTTCTTTAATATCTACTCAATATTTATCTTTAATATCTACTCAACATTTATCTTTAATATATACGCAACATTGTTCTTTAATATCTACGTAACATTGTTCTTCAATATCTACTCAACATTTTTCTCTAATATCTACTCAGCATTCTTCTTTAATATCTACTCAAATTTTTCTCTAATATCTACTCAACATCCTTTTTTAATATCAACTCAGTATTTTTCTGAAACATCTACTCAACATTTTCTTTAATATCTACTAAATATTGTTCTTTAATATCTACTCAAAACTGTCTTTAATATTATGAACTTACTTTTTTTAGATTTGAATTCTGTTTTTTTTTGTACCAGCGTTGCTTAAGATGGTTATAAATAGTAAATAGTGACATTTTTTCATTTATGAAATGTCTAATTTAATTAGGTTTTTACCAAACCCAAAATTTGAAATAAGAGACTAAAATTGTGGGAATTAAAAAGCAAAAAACAAAAACGGATATGAGAATAAAATAAATACGTAAAACAATTTTGCGTATTTTTAAAACAATTTTGCGTATTTTTACTTCCTCTTTTTATTTTTATTTTTTTCGGCTTCTTTCTCACAAATTTAAACAAATATAAGTGACATCACCTTTAATCAACGATAAATAAATCTGTCCCCGAAAATATATAATCGTGTGGTAGCGTGGCCGATGTAATTGTTTACGAATTTGTATTGTTCAAGAACACAGTTCTTCAAAGGACATGTAAATTTGTAAACAGCACTGTTTCTCTGCAGTTTAGGTTTTGCAGGTGAATTGTCATTATTGACGATGAGGTTAACAGTTTTAAATTTAAATACTGATAAAGAATACAAAATCGTAAGAAATCACAGAACGCATGAAAATTATATAAAACATCTTACTGCTAATACTTTGTCTATTGAAGGGGCCTTGATGATGTTTATCAAATTGGCCTTGTGCCAAACACAACCGAAGTCCCCACAATTTAAAATATCAAAAGGTTGGATGTTGGAATGTGGGAGAATAAAACATTTTATTTCGTATGTTAAAGTAAAATTTTATTAACTGAACAGAATAACAAATTTGTAATAAGAAAATGTTCAAAGAGAAAAATGTACGGAGTTAAATGTTCCAGAGAAATAATAGTAAGGAGTTAAATGAATCCAGTGCTTATAGTTGATAGTAGCAGAATTTGTGTATGTAGAAAGATTAACATGTTACTAATAAAGTCTGTGGTCCTTTCCTTTTTTATGGCCGGCGAGAAAATGAAAAGGAAGGTGAAGCAATAAAGGAAATTGTACTTATCGGACGTTAATTTTTAGGAGTCAGTTGAATTATCTTGTCGTCGTCATGTTGAGGATGTTGTTGTCGTCGAATGTTGAGGGTCATAGTTCAATTCACTATTTCCTATCCAATCAGAATTCAGAATCTTAATTTTCACACCGACTTGTGAAATTTGCCTTGGTCTGGGTTTTTCCAAAATATTTTCAGTCATTCTGATCCATTTTTGTGTGCAATTTTACTTTTTGCATTTCAGTTAATTTTTGGATAATATAAGAATTGTGTCCTATACTATAATTTTCAATAAAACATGCATAAAACAGAGATTGCTACCCAAATAAACAATATATATATATAAACTAAATTAGTTTTTTTTAACTTAAAATTTAATTAATTAAATAAATAAAATAAATTTTAAATAAAAAACTAGTTTAGATATATTGCAATCTACGACTTATGTTGCATTGAGCACTTTTTAAAAAAGTAAATACCGGAGAACTTGGAATTTTAAACCTGGATATATATATATATATATATATATATATATATATATATATAGGATTATCATTCTGCCCCTCACAAGCACTAAACCCTCTAAACTTTTGCTACGAGCTATAACTATCTTAGACACTTATAACTATATTAAAGATGCAGAATCACAACTTCAAAATAACAGATTCTATGTACCCTTACCTCTAGATCCGACTAGCACTTACAAAACAGAATTATCACTTCTCATTCAGAACCTGAACCACAACATAAAAAATAAAATAAAATCTCTTATTCATGAGAACCCCAAAACAGCAACATTCTACACTATCCCAAAACTACATAAAACTACATAAACTCCCCAAAATCATTTCAGAAAAACACCCTAACACCTCTTCATCCAACCCACATCATAATAAACATTCAAATAATGAAGAGATCTATAAAATTTCAAAAGCCCTTAAAATCACACCACTTGGCAGACCCATAATATCAGGTATTGGTACCCTCACAGAACTTATATCTGAGTACATAAACAATATCCTAAAACCTTTATTGCCTGACATACCTAGTTATATTAGAGACACTACTGACTTTCTCAACAAATTACAAAACATTAACTTAGTCCACGATGATAATATCCTAGTAACGATGAATGTTACGTCTCTGTACACGAACATTCCACATGTTGAAGGAGTATCAGCTTGCCATGAGTTCCTTAGTAAAAGCAAATTACCTAACAACCAAATTACAGATATATGCCAATTAATAAATTTCATTATAACACATAATACTTTTAAATTCAACAACAAACACTATTTACAGCTTAGTGGCACAGCAATGGGCACGAAAATGGCACCTAGTTATGCCAATATCTTTATGCACATTCTAGAAAGAAAGATACTAGACAATTCACAATATAAACCATCACATTATTTTAGATACATTGATGACATTTTCTTATTATGGACTCATGGATTAGAAAAATTAAAAAGCTTTTGTACTTTCTGCAACAACTTCCACAATACAATTAAATTTACCATGGAGTACTCATACACATCCATCCCTTTCTTAGACGTCATGATAAAATTAAACAAACATACACTTTTCACCAGTCTATACAACAAACCGACAAACCAACATAAATTCCTACACTTTAACAGTTGTCATCCCCTTAAATTAAAAAAATCTATCGTATACAGCTAATTTCTAAGAATCAAACGCATATGTTCAGATCATTCAGATTTTCTATACAACATTAACAACCTAACAAAGCAATTTCTAAAATGTAAATACCCAAGAAAAATAATAAAAGACGCACTAAATAAAACCATCCACATAAATCGTAACACACTTCTCACATACAAGAAAAGAAAAAACAACAACCGAATTCCCATGGTTTTTAACCACAATCAATATTCACACACACTTATCAAAAATTTAAAAAATGATTACAAGAACCTCCAATCAAACAAAAAAATCAAAGACATTTTCGATAAACCACCCATAAATGCAATGAAACTAACACCCAACCTATCAGCTATCCTCACTTCTATCAAATATCTAAAAAATACAAACCTATCTGGGAATTTCCAATGTAAGAAATCTCGTTGTCTAGTACGCAAACATTTAGTAAGCGATGCAGTATTTTCTCTACTCAACACCAACATCAAATTACAACCACCACGCCTCACCTGTGACAGCCAAAACATAATATATTTTCTCTTCTGTTCAATATGTCCAAATAGTGGATATATTGGTGAATCTGGAAATAGCTTTAGATTCCGTTTCAATAATCACAAACTAAGCATACGCCAAAAACAACCCGTATTCCCCCATAGCCGAACACTTCAATCAACCGGGACATACATTAGAAAACTGCAAATGTTTACTAATAGATTCTGATTTTAGTTCTACATACTCACTCAGAAAGAAAGAAAAATACTGGATTTTAAAATTAAATACATACCGGTTAAATAGGGACTTAGGTGTTTTGAATCTTTGTGTAAATATTTCAATATTTAATCATTTTTTAGACACACTTAAAATTTTTTCTTTCAAACAACATTTATAAGTATTATTAAAGATAGGTTTACGTTTACAAATATTAAAAAAATCTGTCGCTTTCTGCGTCACGTGATGTAAACAATCTCTCGGGCGAACGCTCCTCGCGAAAACGTTTCTAATTTAAATTTTAAAATCATTTGTTTCTGATGAAAGGCCGAGGACGGTCTGAAATATCAAATATAATAGTAGAAGTAAATAAATACTGTCAAAAAATACATGTTTAAACTTACAACTTTTTAGTAGTATTTCCTAGACATATTATTAAGACAGTATACGTGGATCATCACTATGTTATATATATATAAAATAAAATAAATTTTCAATATTCAAAATTCTTAAGAGAGATTTCACATCTCATCAGCAACGGTACATATTTCAAAATTTTTTGAAATATATATGTACTTTTGCTGATGAGATGTGGAATCTCTCTTAGGGATTTCATGTTGAATTTTGAATATTGAAAATGTATTTTATTTTATATTAGCTCTGTAATTTTAATTACATTGAGCTCTCCTTCTGTATCATTTTTTAATATTAAAATTTTAATATTAATTAGAATCAGGTTTTGGGATTTACCTTCCTACTTCTCCGTTTGCATTAAAGTATTTTTATTATATATATATATATATAGTTTGAGAGAAAAGCTCAACACAACTCAAAAACTATAACACGGTTATAAATCCAGAATTTATGTAAGCAATGTAAAATTTACAATTACCTCATTCAGACTGTTGATGAATAAATAAATATTAATATCACTGAGAATATTTGAAAAAACGGTTTATATTAGAGGAATTTTAAATCGGAAATAAATTGAAAATAGATACATACAATCACACAATACAGAATAAGGAATTAAATCACACATATCACATGCATAAAACAATTAACAAGAAATAATAAATACACAAAAAGGAGGAAAGGAAAAACATGTACATAACAACACCCAGACAGAGTTAATCACGCAAATATTATTTAGGAGGGAATATATACCTATAGAAAAAAATGGGTTAAGAAATTGCTCAAAAATACACACGCAGATTTAAAAAAGTGAAAAGAAAAAATAGGAGAAAAAGAAAAGTGTATAGGGAAAGTGAAAGGGAACCCATACAGTTAAAAATCACAAAAATATTTCAAAAATAAAAATTTTCATACATTTTTCTAAAAAAGTTTTACAAAATTTTTACAAAATTTATATTAAAAATTAAAAAAAATTATTTCCCTCATTTAGACTGTAGAAAAATAAAGTAAATATCAAATTCCCTTAGACTACTCTAGAGACAATTTAGGGAAGTGAACATTATATCATTTGAACCGAACATAAATAAAGATAGATATATACTATATGAACACACAGACATCATTTTGAAAAAAAGATAAAGTTGGGGAGAAGGAAAGAGAAAAATGAATAAATTTAAAATTAGGGACTGATCTTAAACTTACATTCATAAATATTAGCACACAGAAAAATTTAAAACAACTTTTTGAAAAAACAATTTTATCAAAGGACTTTTTTTAAGACATTACTCTTTTTAAAAAGCTTATCCAAAATGAATTACTAAAAAAAAAAACAACTTTATAAATGAAAAGAAAAATAGGTTTAATATAAAAAATATTACATAGAAAATTAAAATACAATAACCCAGATATTGACGAAGGAACCAAGGTTGTAAAAATCACAATATACAGTCATAAGTGTTTAACATTACAAAGCAAAGTTAATTTTAACCGATTTAAATATAGAAAAATAAAATAAAGTGGGGAAAAATAATATGTACAAATAACAGGGCAGAATCGCAATGGGGAGATAAATAGCAGTTGGAATTATTATAAAATTCGAGAACGAATACAGGATGGCAAAAAAAAAAAAATGTAGCAATAAACATGCTTGCAATTAATGCAGAGAGCACCAAGTCATAAAACGAAGCCCACTACCACTTTGGCAAAGGCTATACTATCAGTCAGGTCAACGCATATAAACCATAAATGAAAGCAGACTGGTATCATCAGGCCGTAAAACGGTGCCAACTCTCAATCACACACATATATACCATAAGCACATACACATACATGCTCTAACACACACACACACACACACACACACACACACACACACACACACACACACACACACACACACACACACACTACAATTAACGACAGCAGTAGCAGCGAAGAATGAAAGGCACAGTTCACGGAGGAACTCAAAAACAAACTCTCCTACCATTTTGAAGATGAGATTTTGATCTCGAAATACTAATGTATAATAAATAGGTAATACCCAACAACTTATTTACCTTCCTTTATTTTTACTAAACGCATTGTGATAGCCTTCAAGACCTAACCATACATCTAATATACATAATGCTTCAAACAAATTGCAAAACTTTCATATATATATATATATATATATATATATATATATATATATATATATAATGAACTTTTTTGATTTGAATTAGGTATTAGCATTCCTTAAGTTAAGGTCGTTATAAATTATAAATAAGCTGTGTGAATACTTTTATTCATTAAATGTATTATTAATTTAGGTTAATATTAAAACGTAAAAATGAAATAGGATACTAAAATCGTGCTATGTGAAAAAAAAAAAAAGAAACAAAAACAAAATAAAAAACAAGCAAAAAAACAAAAATGACAAAAAAAAAAAAAAAGAAAAGAAAAAAGAAATACATTTATAATTCAGGGTTGGGTAGAGTTAATAAGTCCTTTGCCAAGCTGATTTCATTTAGTTCCTGTGAGTGTTATTATGCAGCTAACGTTCGTGTTGCTTTTAAAACTGAGTCTGTTCTTCCATCTATGCGTAAAAACGTTCTAACCCCTCACTCCCTTTTATTTATTATTTTAAACATAGTTGTGGATTCGACTACATAAGTAGAACGACGGAGCGTCTGGATGTTAGGATTAAACAGCATGTGACTGCTAAAATACTCAATAAAAATTTTTCGTCTTTCGAAATACATACGCATCTTTCATTGCGGATCATTTGATAAATAATCCGAGTAGTTCTTCGGATTTTAGTGTAAACTCGTTTTCAGTTTCGGCCAGAGCACACTCGTTGTTCCATTTGAAGGTGTTGGAGACGCTGTTTATCAGGTTTGGGCGACCCTCTCTTTGTAAACAAAGGGACTGTTTGCTTGGCCTTGTTCTGCTGAGTCTCTAGCATCTTCGGATGTAATAAATTTTATTTTTTTCCTTTCCGTTCATTCATGTCATCATAAAACTTACATTCTATCTGCTCATGTTAAATCTGTCTACAAAATTCCAAGACACTCATTAATCAACTATATTCACTACCCACATCATTTTCTTCAAAATTCAAACGGACAATTCCCAAGATTTATTCCCTTATCACTAACCCCCCACCAACATCTCACACACAACTCACCAAATATAAGAAAAGAGGCTTTCCATTCCTGTCTACACTACCTGATGAGACATTGTAGTTTCAATGTCAAAACAAATGTACGATTTGTAGTGTATATATAAAAAAATTGTACATGTTCTAAAATATAATTTATATATATATATGCCAGCCAGAAAATACCTCCAACATAATGGTAAGAGACCAATGAAAATTATATCTAAATTTAGCTATTGTCTTACCATTATGTGGGTGATATATATGGGAAATCTATGAGAGAAGTATTTCTGTTGTACTATGTTTATGTAGTTAATTTATGTGTAGGCACATACACACACGCTCATAAATGTTGAGCTATATATATATATATATATATATATATTCATAAATTATAATATGGATATGTTACAATATCACTACAAAAGTAGCCATTTTGTTTCAACAATTTTGTGTCTTGTCAAGTGATGTGATAGTTCTTAAATGAATGGTTTAAAAGTCTGAAAACGAGCCTGGCCCCTTTAATCAGGGAGGTATTATTGTATATACAATGTGGACCAATCAGAGTAAAGCAACTTCTCATTTGGAAAATATGCGGGCAGGCCTAAGGTTAATTTTGGTGGGTATTGTTATTAATATTTGTTTGAAGTCAGATTATTATTATTATTAATTAATACTTATATCTACTTTGTTCTTGTTGCTAAAATTATAATTCGATAATGGTATACACACTTGTATGTATTTTACGCTGACTACGAACACACAGACACACACACGCACGCCACGGCCGTGACATATAAATCTTCAGATGAACCAGATAGATAAGGCGATGTTCATGAAATTGATACTCTTTAGCCAGGTCAACGAGTCAAAAGAAAACATCGTACCGCACTGAGATGAGATACATATATAGGCAGACTAGTGTTGTTGGGATTATATAACTATAAACAAGAGATTCAGGAACGCAGTAGTCCAATGCAAAACATACCCAGGTGCTGACTGCGGAAGTGACCACATCCCAGTCATCTGCAAACTAAAAGTGAAACTCTGAAGACTGAAGAAGCCCAGCATATCACCAAGACTGCAATACGACACACTAGAGGACGATCTCACCCTGCAGAAAGAATATAATAACAGCGTGAGAAAGAAATATGAAGAACAAATTGGAAAAGGATACTCAAAATGGGATTCACTAAAAGAAGCAATGGTGACCTCAGCGAACAACATAGCCACAAAGGAAATCAGACTCAGAAGAAAAAACGAGTGGATGACCGAAGAGATCCTCCACATGATGCAAAGGAGACAAAAATAAGGCCAAGACACGGAGCAGAGTACAAAAAACTTCACAGGGAGATAAGGAACAAATGCAGACAAGCCAAAGAGGAATGGCTCAACAACAAATGTGCAGAAGTAGAGAGACTGAGCAGGAACAACAAAGCAGAGATGCATAAAGAGTTAAGAGAACTGACAGGACAAAAAACCTGCTCCTCAACAGGATGCATAAAATCCAAGGAAGGGACAATCATATTAGAGAAAGAGGAAATACTCCAGCGATGGGAAGAATACATAAAGGATCTCTTTTGCGACAAGAGAGAACAACCGAGAATACACATGGATGGACCGGAAATACTAAAATCCGAAGTGGAAGCTGCAATGGCCAAAATGAACAGAAACAAAGCACCTGGTCCAGATGGCATAGTAATAGAGCTTCTGACAGCCTTAGAAGAATATGGCATAGAAAAGATTACCGACATAATAAACGAAATTTATAGCAGCGGAATAATACCAGAAGACCTATGCAAGTCGATATTTATAGCGCTGCCGAAGAAACCTGGTGCAAACGAGTGCGAACTACACAGAACTATCAGCTTAATGAGTCACATTACAAAACTGATTGTCAGAATCCTGATGAATAGAGCGAGAAGCAGAATCAGGCCAGAGATAGGGCAGGAACAGTGCGGGTTCGTCAAGGACACTGGAACAAGGAACGCCATATTCATGATTAGGATGCTCTCTGAAAGGGCATTACAAATGAAGAAAGACTTGTATCTATGCTTCATTGATTGCGCGAAAGCATTCGACAAAATACGACACAAAGAATTGAAGGAAATGCTAGGCAACCTCGACATTTTCGGCAAAGACATAAGAATAATCAAGAATCTCTACTGGCAACAAACGGCCTGCATACGGACAGGTAACGACCTCAGTAGATACACAAAGATAGAAAAAGGCGTAAGACAAGGATGTGTCTTTTCACCGGATTTGTTCAACCTATACAGCGAGAATATTTTGAGGACCCTAGATGACACACCAGGATTTGTTATTGGAGGCCACAACCTGAACAACATAAGATATGCGGACGATACAGTACTGATTGCGGACACGGAAAGGAAACTGCAAGATCTCATACAGAAAGTAGCAGTGGAGAGTGACAAGAAAGGACTACAAATAAACTTTAAGAAAAC
>JBBBDQ010000893.1:45000-47500 GCA_037127315.1 Ascarosepion bandense | reverse complement strand
ATATCCACTGCACAACAATGCACATTCTTCTTCTTCTTCTTCTTCTTCTTCTTCTTCTTCTTCTTCTTCTTCTTCTTCTTCTTCTTCTTCTTCTTCTATGTGTCCTTTCAGGACGTAGGCAATCATGGCTTTTCATGTCTCCCTATCCCTGGTGGCTCTTAGAACACCTTCTCCTGTTACTCCATGCAACCCTCGTTTCATCATCCACCTGATTAGGTCCTTCAACTATGTTACCCGCTGCTTTCCCCTGTCTCTTTTTTCCATCTCCTTCCTCATTGCATGTCCCAGGAACTTCAGCTGTCTCTTCCTGATGCTCAGTATTAATTTCTTTTTTGTTTCCATCATTTCTAAGACCTGATTATTGCTCACATGCTCGATCCATGATGTTCGCAGCATCCTTCTGTAGAACCATTTTTCATTTGCTTCAAGTTTTTCCTTCATCTTTGGTGCTTAAAGTAAAAATTTCTAGGTATGATAGAGAAATGTTATATTTGTTTTACAAATGCAAAAATATGGCACAAAAGCGGGATGAGTGATGGTTGGTCTTGAAGATGATCTTAAACTCAGCTACCCACAGTTACTTACCCAAACATATATTCTTACCTACCATGGTCGAATGTTTAGAACGTTCAATTTTTTACCAGTAGGTCCAGGTTCGAATCTTAACGTAGACGATTTGTCAAAAAGGTGAATTTTGGAAATTATCAGTCTGGAGGAGGCGATCCATCTTTGCGGTACCCCATTGGGAAGTGCCTGAAAACCATACCATGGGTTGACCTAAGCTGTTGTGCGTGAAATTAGTTAAACAATATCTTTCAAGATGGTTGGGTTAGCGCGAAGTCACAGGTCAGTATGACCGAGGATGTGAGCGTACTGGGCTTGTTCAGGCTGTTGATCACGCCAGATAAACCGTTCTTTCCTAGAAAGAGAAACTAGATCTGTTCGACATAGGTGGGGTTCTGAGGGTGATGAAGAACCACAAATGCACCTGAGTAAACTTCTGGAACAGGTATTAGATAGCCGACCTGAAATACAGGCATTTTTTTATATGAGTCGACAATAATGACTTTATATTAACGTTGTGCCGAATCTCCGTCGCCAAGTTATTGTGACCTGTTTGGGCCAGGAAGAAAGACACGGAAACAAGAAGGTAAGTTCAAACAGAGTATTAGAATAACAGAACAAATATACAAATACGAGGTTAAGTCGTGACCTGTTTGGGCCAGGAAGAAAGACACGGAAACAAGAAGGTAAGTTCAAACAGAGTATTAGAATAACAGAACAAATATACAAATACGAGGGTTAGTCGTGACCTGTTTGGGCCAGGAAGAAAGACACGGAAACAAGAAGGTAGGTTCAAACAGAGTATTAGAATAACAGAACAAATATACAAATACGAGGTTAAGTCGTGACCTGTTTGGGCCAGGAAGAAAGACACGGAAACAAGAAGGTAAGTTCAAACAGAGTATTAGAATAACAGAACAAATATACAAATACGAGGGTTAGTCGTGACCTGTTTGGGCCAGGAAGAAAGACACGGAAACAAGAAGGTAGGTTCAAACAGAGTATTAGAATAACAGAACAAATATACAAATACGAGGGTTAGTCGTGACCTGTTTGGGCCAGGAAGAAAGACACGGAAACAAGAAGGTAGGTTCAAACAGAGTATTAGAATAACAGAACAAATATACGAATACGAGGGTTAGTCGTGACCTGTTTGGGCCAGGAAGAAAGACACGGAAACAAGAAGGTAGGTTCAAACAGAGTATTAGAATAACAGAACAAATATACAAATACGAGGGTTAGTCGTGACTTGTTTGGGCCAGGAAGAAAGACACGGAAACAAGAAGGTAGGTTCAAACAGAGTATTAGAATAACAGAACATATATACAAATACGAGGGTTAGTCTTGACCTGTTTGGGCCAGGAAGAAAGACACGGAAACAAGAAGGTAAGTTCAAACAGAGTATTAGAATAACAGAACAAATATACAAATACGAGGGTTAGTCGTGACCTGTTTGGGCCAGGAAGAAAGACACGGAAACAAGAAGGTAGGTTCAAACAGAGTATTAGAATAACAGAACAAATATACAAATACGAGGGTTAGTCGTGACCTGTTTGGGCCAGGAAGAAAGACACGGAAACAAGAAGGTAGGTTCAAACAGAGTATTAGAATAACAGAACAAATATACGAATACGAGGGTTAGTCGTGACCTGTTTGGGCCAGTAAGAAAGACACGGAAACAAGAAGGTAGGTTCAAACAGAGTATTAGAATAACAGAACAAATATACAAATACGAGGGTTAGTCGTGACCTGTTTGGGCCAGGAAGAAAGACACAGAAACAAGAAGGTAGGTTCAAACAGAGTATTAGAATAACAGAACAAATATACAAATACGAGGGTTAGTCGTGACCTGTTTGGGCCAGGAAGAAAGACACGGAAACAAGAAGGTAGGTTCAAACAGAGTATTAGAATAACAGAACAAATATACAAATACGAG
>JBBBDQ010000893.1:12500-40000 GCA_037127315.1 Ascarosepion bandense | reverse complement strand
GAAAAAAAATGTACAAGTTTCATGAAGACAGAAAATGACTTTTGACGTTACATTCACAGTTTCAAAGTTGTAGTTATCAGGGAAGCAAAAAATCAGAAGGGAGTCCCACAGCTGAGAAAAGCAAGAAAAGGAACTGTCAGAATAGAACTGGCGGTTGCATTTAGCTTGTTCAAAGCTAATTTTTTCTCAGTTACATGAATTTTTTTTTATGATACAAACGGATAGACGCAAACGGATAGACGATATAGTAACGAACGGGAATCGTAAAAGAATGGCTGTGTATTTCTACAAATCATTTGTTAAGATTGTTTCTCCTCAAGCAAGGCGACAACACTACCAGAACGCAGGGGGATGGTTACAGGGAGTGAAAGAGAAGGAGAAATCTTGGGGAGGATTGAGAAAAGGACAAAAATACTCTCTCAAATGGCCTTAAATAGAATGACTACATAGAATCGACAGCTGCATCTACTGCTATGACGGGTCAAGATATTATTCTCGTCAGAAACCCTTTTGTGGAACTCCCTTTCATTTGCTTTCTTCCGTGATAAAACTCCAAACGTTTAAATCCAACGTCAATTGCCATCTTATATCTACTTTACTCCCATCCATCTCTTATCATTTGCACCTTGTTTTTTCTCTCACTGTAACCCCCTGCGCACCAGTGGTGATCCTGCCTTGCTTGAGGTGATATTATAAAAATAAAGAGACAGGGTTCAAGAAGACGGTAAATGGCAATTGACGTTGCATTTAAATTGCTAAAGGTTGTAGTTATCAGGAAAGCAAGAAATCATAAAGGAGTTCCACAAGTGGAAAGTGCTAAAAAAGAATCTGTTAGATTAGAAGTGACGGCTGCATTTAGTTAGTTCAGCACTAAAATGATGATAACTAGTTGCCAATTTAAGTAGCACGCTTAAATCCACGCATTTAGGTCACCACGGGAAAAAGCTCATTAGCACGGTTGGCATTGAACTATTTGTAGAGAAAAACAGAAAGAAGCTACGTCACATCGATGAGAAATTGACTGAAGTTAAAATGCCGAGTCAGAATCGATTACATTGAAGATCCTTCTTTGGATGTTGTCAAGAAACTTGAGAAGACCAGCAGGAGCACCCGACTCCAGATATGACAACGTTACTCAATGGCCGACTGATAGATACTCATAATGACTCAGGCACAAAAAAATTACTCAGGGTATCAGGGTAAAAAGTTCGTCAGAGCATTTGCCGTGACATTATTTACAGAACTGACAGAGAGAAGCGGGTGAAAAGTGATCGAAGTCGATATGTCAGGTCAGGATCGATTACATTGTAGATCTTTGTTTGGATTTTGTTAAGAATTTCGAGATGTACAACCGGAGGACGCGACCAGATATTGCAACAGTATTCAACGCACGGATGAATGGTGGGTTTATAAATTTGCATGATGGAGTCTGATGAGAGAAAATTTCCGAGACGACGCAGTGAAATAAACTTTTGTTGCAGCAGGTGTAGCTATTATTTGGATATAGTCGTTTCATTTTATGTCTGTGAGGCCAAGAGTGTCGATCTGGAGTTTAACATCAGACATTCCGACAGAAGGCTGAGTAGGTTCTGAGTGCTTGCGATTAAATGAACGTAGTTTAGTTTTGGGGACGTTATAATAATAAACTGAACACAAAGACATTTAAAAATTAAATATGATAGAATTAGTGCGCGTCTGCAGTGGCTCAGTTGGTTACTAATGTGAAGACGAACAAGTAAAAAAAAACCTAAAAAAACAAAAAAAAACTGCAGATAATGGTAAAGAATGAAAAATACAATTCTACTAGACCTATCCATAGTGGATGACCGTATTTTTATCGGCAGTAGGTAATAAGCCATCAAATCCGTTACTAAGACTAAAAACGTATGATACTGACAAAACGTATATTTAAAATGTTTTATATATATATATATATATATATATATATATATATATATATATATATATAACAACACTCAATAAATCCTGGGCCGAATAAAACAACTTTTAGGTCAAGTTTGACTTTATTTATCAACATAGTCTCCTTCTAGGATGATACACTGATTCCAATGCTTCTCTAACAATTCGATACCTTTTTTGTAGAACGATTTGATTTTGGCATCAAAATACGCCTCAGTTTCCGATATAATTTCTTTAGTGAAGCCAAATCTCTTTCCCTGGAGCATTCTTTTGAGGTCTTCAAACGGCCAATAGTCGCTGGGAGCCAGATTTGGAGAATACGGTGGATGCGGAAGCAATTCAAAGTGCAATTCATGTAGTTTTGCCATCGTTGCGATCGATTTGTGATACGGTCTTGGTGAAAGATCACTTTTTTCTTCTTTATTTGTGGCCGTTTTTTGTGATTTCTTCTTTCAAAGGCATCATTAATGCTATATAATAGTCGCTATTGATGGTTCTTCATTTTTCAGAATAGTCGAGGAACAATATACCTTGCGCATCCCAAAATATGGAGGCCTTGCCTGCTCGTGTTTGCGAATTTGGTCGCTTTGAACGACTTTCACCTGCTGTAGTCCACTTAGCTGCCTGCTGATTTGACTCTGAAGTGAAGTGGTGGATCCATGTTTCATCTATTGTCACATATTTACAAACATCTTGTTGCGTTGAAACAGTTGCAAACAACACTCTGAATCGTCGACTCGTTGATGTTTGTGATCGACTGTGAGCAAACGCAGCCTCCATTTTGAACACAGCTTTCTCATTGACAAATGTTCATGCAAAAAGTTGAATATACTGCCTTTTGATATGTTCAACTCATCAGCTATCTCACGCAACTTTAATTTACGATCGGCCAAAACGGGTTTGTCAACTTTTTTGATGTTTTCTGAGACAACTGCCGATTTTGGGCAACCTGAGCGTTCAGCATCTTTTGGTGTCTGTGCGACCGCGTTTAAAGTCAGAATACCACCACTTGGCTGTTTCCGACAGAGCATAATTCGAATAACACTTATCAAGCCATTGCTTTGCTTGAACAGTATTTTTCCCATAAAAAACAATAATTTATCAACACACGAAATTAATATTTTTCCATTGATTTGAAAATTTTCAACAATAGCTTTACTTAAATAATGTTATTTGTAAACTAATAGTTCGATTGGGGCCAAATTTTGACACGTGCCATTAGAAGGTTAGTAGTTCATAAAAATCAAATCATATGGATTTTTATTCGTGGCGCCATCAATCTGTCAGAGCCTGGGACATATTGAGTGATGTGTTAAAGATGCCCAAATCAAAAACTCCTGATAACGGTAAAAAAATATCTACTGGGTATAAAGTGGGGGATAATATTTTTTTTCCATATTATGTAATAAACTACCCCCTCAAAAATACTAAAAAGATTATTATAATAAAAAAGATGGTTTACTGTTGCTTGGAGTTCAAGCATTACACATACTCTATGTAACTCGCATTGGTCTTTGTTGCTTGGTTTGCTTGCAATGTACAGTGGCAAAAGTCCACAATGTATTCGTTTCCGGGGCTGTTCGAATTCGCCCAACGTTCATTGATGTTTGCTGGACTTTTACAGAAACCAAACAAAGAACTTGAGCAAAGTTAGATGGTTGGTAATGAACATCAGCAGCGATAGCTGCGATATCTCTTTAAAATTCCCTGCTGGTGTTGATTTTTATGAGTTGTGTTTACAGGCTCTTGATCGTCGTTGGTGAAAGTGCTTGACCTGGCTGGTAGTGGTGACAATGTGAAATGGTAGTGTTTTGTAGCTGAAAACGTGCTCTCTCTAAAGTGCTTTCTTTGTCTGTAGTTTCTATGGAAACTTGTAGGAGGTATTGTTGTATACCCGCTTCGACGAAAATTCAATTCGAACCACTTCGACGACGACGGAATTAAACTTCAGCCAAATTTTCACGATCTTTTTAATCATAATGGCGAAAATATAAACTTGGTAACAATTCGGCAAAAATAAGCTCGAACCAAATGTTGCTTATTTTTTCAGGAAAAATGACGATACCTAAACTGCAATCAAAATAAAGATCTTTCGGTAAAATCGACGGAACATGAATTTAATCCAAAGTGACTTGTTTTTTCAAACTGCAAAATGACGGCATAAATATATATATATGGTGTTTATGCCGTCATTTTGCAGTTTGAAAAAAACAAGTCACTTTGGATTAAATTCATGTTCCGTCGATTTTACCGAAAGATCTTTATTTTGATTGCAGTTTAGGTATACATATAAATGTTGTGATGTTCTTTCATTAAAAAGTCTATGTTGGACTTTTCCGCCTACTATAAGATTAGGATGTGCGTTGTGGTGCATTGGATATCGGTTCGGAACGAGAAATCTGGGAGCCGAGTTCGAATTCCAGCTGAATTCATTGCTTTCACTTACGTGCAAATACCCTTTGGAAAGGTATTAATCCGTCTCTTCCTTCCAGTTATGGGTTAAATAACAGGACAGATTGGGTTCTATGGCCTTGGTCGGCAACCAGTCTACCGCAGAAAGCAATGGCAACCTACTGCGGGATAATGTTCTGCCCAGTCAGTCGTGTCTCTTTCGAGACATGATCGCCCAAGCGTGTATCACGTATGGCACTTAACTGACTGATAAGATTAGTAGAAGAGGAGGCTTTGGGGAACAGTCGAATTGATTGAACGCTGGACAACCGATTCACGCACTAGTGTAATACTCTTCTGTTCTATTTCCGGTTAAGTATACAATATTTCTATAACACATGTTTTGTTATTTCTTAAAACTTTCACTTGGTCAAAACAATAAATAAAAATATTCAATACTTTTATTCGTACTTCTTCAGTGACTTGGTTGTGAAGTGGAATATGTCAGATCTGATAGTAGGCACGCGCATACGAGCAGCCGGAGAGACGGCTGACCCCTTCTGTGTTCTCAACTCAAATACTGTCTGCAAACTGCTAAACTCAACTGACTGACGACTGTACTCATTGTCTAATAAATAGGCGACCTCACTGACGCCTGACACTTCCGTTGTACTATGTCACACCTCAGGCGCTGACTCTTTTTGATCTTGATCATCAAAACAAAATTTAGCTTGCCATCTGCCTTTTGTGACATTTCAAATAACATCCATTTTTTTTCAAATTTTGCAACAAAATGCGAATACACTACCAGGCGAAATTTTATACCGAGCAAGGTATTATATAACAGTATTACTTTCAAATTCCATCTCCTGTATGTATGTATACATAATGGGTACGTGGCCAAGGGGTTAGATCGTTCGCTTTTCGAATATGAAATCCTGGTTTAACTCTCAATGTCATCGATTTGTCATGAATGTGACTTCTTCATATTATCGACCTGGGATAGCAAAAGTGTTGGACTGACTCAGACCTTGTGAGAGACATTGGGTAAAAGGAATCATCGGTGCTGAGACAGTTTCGTACCGGGCAAATGCGTATCAGACAATTGAGTATCATGACATTTGAGGCCCCAGAAAAGTGCGTCCCTGAATAATTGCGTATTTTTTAAGCCTTTAAAGGCAATTACCATAAATTTTGAAAGAAGCTGAAATAGCAAACGCAAATTTTGAAAAAAAATGCTAAATTTATTTTTTATAAATGCAATGACAGATAAATAGTGTTTAAAATATCTAAAAAATTGAAAGTCATTGAAGTTTCACAAATTAATCGAAAGTTATAAATGCTGTAAGCGATCCCTTTTAAAAATATCTTGGTATCAAGAGTCAGTTAAGTGTCATACGTGATACACGCTTAGGCGATCATGTCTCGAAAGAGACATGAGTAACTGGGCAGATGATTATCCCGCAGTAGGTTGCGCTTAATTTCTGCAGGAGACTAGTTGCCAGCCAAGGCTATAGAACCCAATTTGTCCTGTTATTTAACCCATAACTGGAGGGAAGAGACGGATTAATACCTTTCTCAAGGGTATTTGTGCGTAAGTGAATGCAAAGAATTCAACTGGAATTCGAACTCGGCTCCTAGATTTCTCGTTCTGAGTCGATATCCACAGCACTACAACGCACAAGCACCATGATTTTCTTATTTGCGGTTTTATTTTTGATAACAGACTTTATGTTAATTATCTTTTTGCTTTTTTAGAATAATCAAAAGTAGGTTTGCAATTAACTCTTAAGAAAATATGGTAACTTTAAAAAAGGTTAGCAGATTTACGCAATTATTCAGGGACGCAATTGTCCGGTAATTGCCCGGTACGTAACTCTCTGTTCACCTTTGAAGTCACAAGTCATTGTGACCGAGGGTTTGAGCGTAATGTTCTTGATAAAGCTGCTGATCACGCCAGATTATGTGCTCTCCCCCAGGAATTGTAACTAAGGTCTGCTATATATAGGTGCATTGTAAACCAGAAAATGGCTCTGTGACGGTAGAATAAGCATAAATGCTCACGAACATACGTCTACAACAAGTATTGAAAAGTATTTGTCTATATTTCTGACATGAAGTAGTATTTACAGTATTTACATTATTCGGACTATTGTCCTCGTCTTTGTTGCCATTTTTACAAGGTTTCAGCCGTTGTACGTCCCGGTTTTCTTCAGGTGCTAAGAATTTCGAACAGAACCCTTTATTACAGTCACTGGGGTGTATGATCTTCATTTCTTGCCTAGAGCTTCTTCTGGTAGTCGTGAGTTATCTCTCGCTAACACTGTAAGTTACTTGTTCACTGTAGCCTGGTATTGATCGTTCAACTCTTTGGGTCAAGTAATAGGAACTAACGGACACTTAAGGACACATGGCCTAGTGGCTATAGACGTTGGTTAGTTCCTGTGACTTGACCCAAATACCAGGCTACAGCAGTGGCGGACAAGTAACTTATATGGTTAGAGGGGGATAACTCATGACTATAGGCTCTAGGCAAGGAATGAAGATCATATACTCCAGTGACTGTAACAAAGGGTTCGGTTCGAAATTCCTAGTACCTGAAGAAGGCCGTAGCGTGAAAACGACCGAAACATCGTACAAATGGCAACAAAGATGAGGACAATAGTCCAAATAATGTAAATACTGTAAGTATTGAAAAATTGTTTTGCTCAGTGATCTTTCGCTATCCCAATACATCTTCGGATTTCGGTCTCGCACTTTACGCCCACTGTTGGAACATTTCCTAGATATTTACAATTTAGAATATGCTTGATTCGGGCATCTTAACTCTTGCAAAATATTAGTAATTTTTAAAAATAAGAGTTTTCTTTCAAATATGTCTCGAAAACAGTCATTTGGTTGGCTGAGAATTAAAGTTATGATGAAGTATAAATACAAACTCTTCTCTGCTTGCCTCGTTTACCATAGGATTCGTCACGAGTCATGAATAGCGGCATCAATGTATCCATGAAAAGAAAAGTTTTATTTTGCACAACAACAATTTATTTTTCAGGATAATGACCTTTCCAAGCAACGACGAGGTGTTAGAAAGAATAGCAACAAAAAGGAAATTGATGCTGAGCATCAGGAAGAGACAACTGAAGTTCCTGGGACATGCAATGAGGAAGGAGAGCCTGGAGAACCTGATACTGACTGGACAGATAGAAGGAAGGAGAGACAGAGGAAGGCAGCGGATAACATATTTGCAGGGTCTGATCAGGTGGATGACGGAACGGGGGTTGCCAGGAGCAACAGGAGCAAACATACTAAGAACCACAAGGGATAGGGAGACGTGGAGAACCATAATCGCCTACGTCCTGAAGGGACAGGGCACATAGAAAAGAAGAAGAAGAAGACCTTTGTTCAGTGGTAGATATTCGTCACGTAAAATGATAAGTTTTACAGAGAAAGTTTCAGGAAAATATTCATCGAATATCAATCTACGGATTGATAGATCAATCAACTTGATGTCTTCCACATGAATTGCCTACGTGCCATTTAGAACAGAAAACTGGATGCTCGCATTAGAGACAGTGAAGCCTGACTAAATACAAGGTACTGAAGCTATCTTATTGAAAATCCAGCTCTAGTGGCCAGGGTATGTTCCTTGTTTGAACGATAGCAGACTTCCTAAACATTTTCTCTTTCCCCAGCTTCTAACAAGCAGGTCAGTTGGAAGACTTCTCTCGCGTTTTTCTTCATCTATGTGTCATGTCCCTTCAAGGCGTAGGCGATCATAGCCTCCCATATCTCTCTATCCCTTGTTCTTAATACTTTTCTCCTGTCACCCCACTCACTCCTCGCTCCACCATCTGTTCAAGTCCTTCAAGTACGTAATGCGTTGCATTCCCTTGTTTTTCTTCACCTGTATCCGTCCCGTGAGCATCAAATTCTCCGAGCCTTTCTTTCTCCCTTAAGCTATCTTTTCATGATGTTAAGTATCAGTTTCCTTCTCGTGTCTATCCTCTCCAAAATGTCGTCGTTGGTCACGTGTTTCGTCCATGGCATCCTCAGAATCCTTCTGTAGAACCACATTTCGGTTGCTTCAAGTATTTCCTTCATCTTTGATGAGATTGTCAGACATTCACTGAAAGACAGACATCAAATAACAATCAAGTTTTCTCTTATTTGTTTCCAGCGAAATTTTCCTGTCTCTTAATACTCTACTTAGCTTCTGGAATCCGTCTTTGATCGTAATCATAACTCGATGTTTAGATCTTCTTAACTGAGATTGCATGGATACAGGTTGATTTCATTGATATGGAATTATTCTTCGAATAGGCAATTTATTATGAAGTTATGCCTGTGCATTGTGGTGTAGTGGATATCGGCTCGGAAATTAGAAATAGAACATTTGGAAGATTCTAGATCATTCCAGAAAATTTGGGAAAGATCTAGATAATTCAAATAGATTCTAGAAATATGCAAATTAAGTGTTATCCCCTATAAAAATAGGTTTTGGGAAGAGAGTAGTTAGTTGTTAAAAGAATTTGCTGACATTATCAACATCGATCCGATTCAGGATTTGTATATCCACCTGAAAGTATCTTTACGAAAAGTTGCCGACCAACTCAAATCTGAAAGAGAACTAAATGGATAAATAGAATTTTTTGACTTTTTCATTGACCAAACAAAAAATTATTCTTTATATACACATTTGAGGATTTCTAAAAAGTATAGCACCTAAACTACTTCGCTAGCTTAACTGGGTAAAGATACTTGACACCTTCCTTCCCCTTCGTAACACTTATCCGTCACTCTGCCAGTAGTAAACTCTATGTTTTCTATTTGAATGCAAAAATTGTATATTTGTAAATATTGTATTTCGTGTTTTTTGTAAATTAAATATTTGTCTGTGATTTAGCTCTGTGTTTTGGTCAATCATTTTCCCTCTTTTGTTACAACACGTTACAACATGTTACAACACGTAACACATTTTGTTACAACTTATAAACACGTAACAACATTATAAATTTTGTGTTGAAATATTCGCAGAGTTTTCTTTTCCTAAAAATATCCGTTTCCCGTGACTCACCCTGTATAAGATGGAAATGGTTTTATTATTTTTATTATCAGTTTATTTGATAAGAATCTTTATCTTTCGTTATCTTTTTATAGAACCCAGGCCGAGTTTAGCTTACCGACAAACATCACTCAGAATGTAAGTTTTTTAGAATTATAGTAAAAGCTGAACCCCAATTTATAAATATGAATAAAATTAATAGTATATAAAAATAATAATGATTGACAATGCTTCAACTTATAAACATGAAAATGAACGTAAATACTAGCCAAAAATGAATAATCATGACTAAGAATGTTTCATCTAATAAAATATGGATTCACTGCTAGAAAGGTTGGGTCACTATTTCGTCCCAGGATGTTTTTTCCGTCTGAATCCATCTTGCACATATACAAATCAACCATCCGTCCGTGCATGGAATACTGCTGTCATATATGGTCAGGCGCCTCCGCTGTGCATCTCAATGTTCTCGACAGGCTCCAAAGGAGAATCAGTAATGTGATAGGTACCGACTCCACCCACTTTCTCACCCACTTTCTTCCCTCTGTCTGTTCTATAAATATTTTCATGGCTTCTATCACATGAGTTTACTCGTGCAACCAGACTGGCAACTGGGTCCCACCCATTCACAGTTAGATAAACCAAATGCAGCCGACAATAACAAACAATAAAAGTATGTTATATAGCAATATACAACAAACACGCCTGTATATATAAAAATATATTAAGTGATATTTTTATTAATGAACGATGGACCGTGTAGCCTAGTGAACAGAGAGTGAGAGCGCGCTTCTAAGGTTGACGGGGTGACGGGGAGTGTCGTCGTATCTGTTGCTCCTCTGGTCTGGTCTGGCTCTCTGCCTGACTCTGTCTCTCTGCCCAGACTGCCTAATCCGTGCTTTCGCGGTCTTTATATATCTTCCAAAACCGGGACTTGTTTCTTCCGGCTTTGCCTTGATCACGCGACGCCCACGCGACGCCTACGTAATTCTCAGTCACCTGTCTGTTTGCCTCTGAGTTATTTCCGCATCTGCCGGAAATAGGGTCAAAGTGACATCCGTTACTTTCAACGACCGGAAAACACCCCCGCTTGCATCAGCTTTCTTTGGGTAGGGCCAGATTATTATATTACAAGTAGACACAAGTAAAAATATTTTAATAACTGAGCATATTTAAGTTAATGAGAAATGACGATATTAAATACTAGTCAACATAAGCAGTCAAAGACCGCAAACCTCCGCCAATGAAATGCCGACATCACCTCAATGATTAGCAAGAGATGATTATTAAAATGAGAATAACTGCAATGAATTTGACCAATGTTCATATCAATTGGGCTATGTGTTCTTGAGGATATAAGCATTGGTTAGTTCCAGTGACTTGATTAAAAAGTTATGAGTTCAATACTTAGCTACAGCAGTGATGATCAAATAACCTAGAGATTTGAGTTAAAGGGAGATAACTACAGGCATCAGGAAGTGGCATCGCACATAAAATGAGAATGATACACCCAGTGACTGAAATAAAGGATTCGGTTCGAAATTTCTAACACCTGACGAAGACCGGAGCGTACAACAACCGAAACGTCGTAAACATGACAATAAAGATGAGGACAACAGTCCGAACAATGTAAATAATGTACTGTTATTACAATCTGAAAAACTTACGAAAAGCAACGACAAAAACAAAAAACAAAAGTGATAGAAAATTATGCCCTTGTGCAAAATAATTGAAACAAAACGAATAATGTCTCCCTAGGGTCTTTCACATTTTCAAAGATCACGAAGACGTCATCTCTTGGCGTAATTTTTTTCTCTTCCGTGCACATTTTCCTTAACGTTTTGGACTGATGTACGCCTTCATGACATGACTGACAGTTGAATGGCTAACAATAACAATATCTGCGATCTGTCAGTAAGGCTTGCCAGTCTATTCGTGTAGCGTTACAATTTTCGTACACTTTCTTGTAGTAACGTCATCGTAGAGAATGGCCGTAGGGTAACTACTCGGCAGTCGAGACAATAGTGTGTGGGCGTAATAAAAATCTAATGCAATCACGGATGACGCAATCTTTTTCAAGCCAAACAAAATTCATTATACACCCCGAAAATAGATTCATATTACAGCGCGCAACGGCAAGTGACCTAATCTGATGAAAAAATAGAAATCAATTACACCCTGTGACCCCAGTCGCTCTAAAACCGACCGCATGTAAAAGAAAGGAAACGAAAACAGTTGCTTCAACTAATTTGCACAAGGGTATATATATATATATATATATATATATATATATATATATATATATATATATATATATACCCAGCTTATCAGTACGGTTAGACATCCGACTGCTTTTAACCCAGCATTGAAATCCGACTGAATCGGCGTCAGTCAGCGATTCTACCTCTGAGCTAGGGGCGCTCGGTAGAAAGAGGCAGACTTTTAGCGTTTGTATCATGAGCCAGTGGCCAGAGTGCTCTAATTCATTACTGAATGAGTGATGCGTAGATGCTAGAGTTGCAACTGTTTTTTCGAAGTCTACCATTCGTCCAGAGTGCTCAATCAGGGTGTGAGAGCGTAAATACTAATCCGCAGACAGATCTGTTTCGCTGTATCACAGCTCATCAGTACGATTAGACATCCGATTGAAACCCGACTGAATTGGCGTTAGTCGGCTATTCTGAGCTATGGGCGCTCGGTAGAAGGAGGCAGACTTTTAGCTTATGCATCATACGCCAGTGGGCAGAGTGCTATATATACACGCATGACTGAACTTTTATTGGACTTAATCCGGTCATTCCTCTCTAACCGCACACTGAAGGTGGTATTAAACGGACATGCCTCCCTGAACTACCCTACAAACGCGGGTGTACCCCAAGGCTCTATCCTAGGTCCTACGCTCTTTCTAATCTATATCAATGATCTCCCCGATGCCATAAGATCACAAGTAGGCATGTACGCCGATGATACCACACTTTACTCTCGCCTCGATCAAAAATCTGGTGTTGGTAACAAGGCGAACCTCGCTGCCGAGCTTGAGAAGGACCTCCAAACCGTGGTGGATTGGGAGTAAGAAATGGCTCGTAAAATTCAATTCTTCCAAAACGAAGCTGCTGCCAATTAACCACCACAGACAACCGCACCTCCCTCCGATTAGCATGGGACAGGCTTGCCTCCCAGAGAGTAAATCACTACGCCTGCTTGGCCTGACACTCTCAGCGGACCTCAAGTGGAATGACTACGTCGAATCCATTGCTAAATCCGTTGCTATGAAAGTCGGCTCTCTGTGCAGGGCCCGGAAATTCTTTCCGCCTGAATCTATCCTGCAATTATATAAATCCACCATCCACCCGTGTATTGAGTACTGCTGCCACATCTGGTCGGGTGCTCCTTCTATTCTCATCGGGGTTCTTGACAAAATACAGCGGAGAATCTGTAATGTGATTGATACCGACTCGGCTGACCGCCTGCAGTATCTCTCTCACCGGCGTAACGTGGCTTCCCTGTGCCTCTTCTATAAATACTTTCATGGCTTCTGCTCTGACGAACTTAAATCACTGGTGCCCCCTAGGTGTGAATTTTCACGAGACACAAGATTGGCAACTAGGTCCCACCCTTTTACAGTGAAACCGATGAAATGTAACCGCAATTTCTACTCCAACAGCTTATTTCCTCGCACTTCCCGCCTGTGGAATTCCCTACCGTATGCTTGCTTCCCCGACTGCTACAACCCCCAGGAGTTTCAATGTAAGGTCAATAGACACCTCCTAACACACTCACACCCACCCTCTCCATCTCTCTCCCTATGTACATCCTAAGTCGTCTATCACCCTTCTTCTGACATTTCCTATACCCAATCCCTCTATGTAACCCCATGCGCTATAGTGGCAGTGGAATGCCTTGCTCGGGGTGACATGATTAAAAATATATATATATATATATATACTTTAACTTCAAATAATTCTGTCCTTAAATTCACGTATGCACTCAATACTAATAAAAATTCCTTTTCTTGACATATTGATAAACATAAATAATAACAAATTTACTATTTTGCTATACAACAAACCTACCAGCATAAAATTCATGCATACTTAACTACAAGAGCAAATGTTCATATTACTACAAAATAGCAATTATAAAAAACTAATACATCGTGCAAAAACTAATTCATCCACAAAACAGATTTTTTACAGTGAACTAAAGAATATAAAACAAACACTTATTAATAATAGCTTTCCAAACAGTTGATGAACAAATACGATGCTTTATTAAGAGTCCAAATACTAAGCAAATGAAACATAATACTACTAGAACTAATCAGAAACATATTAATCTCCAACATCGTAATCAAATGCATACAAATTATAAACAAGATGAAAATATGCTAAAAATATTAGTAAATACTAATATATCTACAACAGATTCTAGCCAAAAAATTAAGTGAATCATAAACTACTCTAAATCTAGTAAATCCAACTCATTTATTCGCAATGATTCTTCTTCCCCGGTTAGCAATTTGAAAAAAAAACCAACATAGTTTACAAATTCAAGTGCCCTTTGGGAGATTGTATCTCCAACGGACTAAATAATATTTATGTTGGTCACACCACAAACTCGCTCTCACGACGTTTGACACTACACTTGAACGATAATTCTAACATTTTTAGGCATTTAAAACAACATGCCTGGCCACATACACAATTCCGGAAAACCCTAGTTAAAAACACAACTATACTTAAACATGAAAACAACAAACAAAAACTAAAAATTCTCGAAGCCAGAACAGTTGAAATCGAACCTGAGCAAGATAAACTATGAAATCTCCACAAATATCCTTAAATGCATATAATTAATAACAGAAGCCATTAGTTTATTCCAATGGCCTCCCATAGTTAATATTTCTTGTTTTCACTCTCGCTTGGTCATGTGTGACATCATGAGCTGTGATGCGACATTAGCTTCCAGCGTCTTAAATGCACGAGTTTGTTGTTGCTTGGAAATCTTCCATATAAACAAAAACAGTTTGTCATTATGGTTAATCCGTGTTTAAATATATAATGTAATTGATGTCTTTGATAATGGCTTATGTAAGCCGAAAGCTTAGATTGGATTATTAAAAAAATGATGTACCAATATTGTAATTTTCTGTCTTCATTTAATGATAATCCTATTAACCTTAGAGAATATGATAAAAATTGACATAAAATAGAGAAAACTTGTCTATATTATTTAATGAAACATGCATATATATATATATATATATATATATATATATATATATATATATATATATATATCTAAATATGTATATATTGAAAGGAAAACTGAACACATAGTTAAACGGTTATAAATCAAGATATATTTCAACCATATAATTTTACATTGTCTTTCAGACTATTAAAAATAAACAAATTCCCTCAGAGTATTAAACATGTTTTTAACAGAGGATGTGGAGCTTGTATTATTTAAACCGGAGCTAAATTGAGAATAGATACATCAGATTACACATATAATATAATACAGATAAAGGAGTACATACTTTCAATCACACATACACAAAACAAATCTATGAGAAAATATATACATACACAAAAAAATTAGGAATAGACAGACAAAAAACAAAAAAAAACAAAACAAAAAAAAAAAACAGATGAACTAATACACTAAATCACACACTTATAAAAAAATGTATAAAATTATACAAAATAATTATACGCAAAAATTAAGGGGAAAGATAGGAATCGACATTTAAGGTCACTGACATAAACGATAAAAAAGGAAAAAAAGGTCGGGGGGAAGAATAAAATGGAAAAAGAAAAAGAGAGATGAAAATACACTCAGTCAGAGAAAGAATAGATGTGGGCGGAAAGAAGGAGGAAAAGAGAGTGTGAAAAGGAAATAAAGGGAACAACTATGAGCATCGTAAAGGGAGAAGAACGATGAGAAAGAGGAAGACAAAAAAGAGAAAGAATAGATGTGGGCGAAAGAAGAGGAAAAGAGAGTGTGAAAAGGAAATAAAGGGAACAACTATGAGCATCGTAAAGGGAGAAGAACGATGAGAAAGAGGAAGACAAAAAAGAGAAAGAATAGATGTGGGCGAAAGAAGAAGAAAAGAGAGTGTGAAAAGGAAATAAAGGGAACAACTATGAGCATCGTAAAGGGAGAAGAACGATGGGGAAGAGGAAGAGGAAGAAATAAAAAGAGTAGGAAAAGTAGTAGAAGGATGTGTGGGGGAGGGAAGTAAATAAAAGGACTGAAGATTGGAGGAGTGGAAGAAGAGTGATGTAGAAGAGGGAGAAAGAAAGAAAAAGAAAAAGAAAATAAGGACGAGAACATGAAAAAAGGAATAGAATGAGAGGTAGGTTGAAGAAGATGGAGGTTCGGTTTCTTTAACGGCATATGGGTAATTTAATGTTGTTTAACGGCTTATGGGTCATTTAATGTCGAAATTTTATTTTCTTGTAAGCATTGGTATTTCGTTTTGCAAAACTTTATTGCTAGTATTTTTTATTTTGCTATGAAATTGTATTGCTTGTAATTTTTTCTAATTAATTTTTATATTTTCTATGTTTTCCCCCCAGGTTTAGGGGGTTAACTCTTTATAGCTAGGGCCTCAGCAGCCTCTACCATCCCGCGTTAAGGTGGACCTGCGAACAACAGCAATTAAGAAGTGTTTCCGCGCTACTCAAAAACTTCTCGATCAGAGCCCTGCTGCCAGGTGTAATTTATCGTCATACCCAGGACAAAGGAAGATGAAGAATGAAAAAGGGAAAAAAAATGATGCAAATAAGAGACTGAAAAAGGAAGATAACCTGGGGTGGAAAGATGAAAGAGGCAGATTGAGTGAATATAATGGCGGAGAACTTGGTTGATTAAGAAAGAGCAAAAGGAAAATGAAGCCATTTCGTAAAGAAACTCTTCCACTCAGCAAGAAAAAAAAAAAAAAAAAACAAAAAAAAAACGGAAGAAAATTGACCGAAACGGTAAACTCACGTCGTTCCGTCTCCACAATTTCATCCATGTTGAATTTGTTCTCTCAAGCACGCAGCTGTGACGGGATTTGTAACAAATGAATTTGTTTACCAGCGCTAATGGCTTTTCTATTAGTTCAATGTACTTATCTTTTTAATGTATCGAACCAGAAGTTGAGAGTTATTAGTTTATTCAAGTTAAGATTATTAATTTTGTTTGCGAATATGCCTAGTCTAAAGTCCGTCTCATTCTTGTTTTCAATTCAGTAAGTAAACGTGGGCATATATACATACATACATACTCACATACACCTACATCCACAATCGCTTTTCTAAAACGTAAAATTAATTTTCTCTTCCGTAAAATGAATATCTGAAACTACGAAGAACTGTTCTATTTCTTCTTAATAGAATTTCTTTTCTTTCGAAATGATTCTCTACTGGCTTTGTTTTCGAGAAAAGAGAAAACAGAAAAAAAGTTACTTTAAAAAGCATCGGACCGCCATCTTTGCTGAAATAGTTAATTTTTGAGGTATGATTTTCTTTCTTATTGTTTCAGGTTCCTTCGTTCTGTTGTTTTTATTTTTTAAATGGATTCTTTCGCTTTTTTAAAAATTTTATTTTTCTTCACATAATCTTCTCTGTGTTATAAATGCATCTTTCTATTTTTTCATGTTTTGTTTTCTATTTTGTCTTGGCGAGTTTATTGTCGTCAGTTTCTTTCGTTTCTTTGTTTTGTTAAAGATCTTTCTTTTTTTTCACAGCCATGTTTCGATTTTCTTTCTTTCGTTTTTCTATCTATTTTTCTTTTGATTAAACTGTCTTTGTTATCCATAGAATTTATTTCTGGGCACTTTGACCTGGTGTAATGGATAGCAAGCTTCTCTCACTAGCACCTATTACAACTGAGAAGTGAGTTTGATTCTCACTGGGTACCCCATACTTTCGGCCTTGTGCCACATCTAAGCGACAGTTTGATTAACCTTTCTGTCTTTCCATAGTATTTCTTTTTTGCTTTCTATGTTTGCAGTCCACAACCTTTCTTTCTTTCTTTCTTTCTTTCTTTCTTTTCCGTTTTTTTTTCCTTTGTCTTGATTAAATTTCTATTTTCGTTATCTTTTTTCATTATTCTTTTTCTGGCTTAGAAGTTCTGTCTTTGGCATCCATAACTTTTCTTTCTTTCTTTCTTTCTTTCTTTCTTTCTTTCTTTAGATTTTCTGTCTTTGTTCTCCATAGCTTTTCTTTCTTTCTTTCTTTCTTTCTTTCTTTCTTTCATTCTTTCTTTCTTTCTTTGTCCTCCATAGGTTTTCTTTCTTTCTTTCTTTCTTTCTTTCTTTCTTTCTTTCTTTCTTTCTTTCTTTCTTTACCATGTACACGAACCGACGGTGTCTAGCCTCTCCCACCTCTAATCGATCGCTGAACAACTGAATGGGCTTCAATCAATTGAAATCAAATCAAAACCAATCAATCGATGCTATTCAATCTGATAAGCACAAACGACGCCGGTCCTGATTGGTTGTATCTGTTAATCTTGTTGTTCAAGACACGAGATATTACTTAGGAACAACACGCGGTATGTGTACGCATGCGCGTCTTTATGTGTTCAAAGCAAAAAACAAAAAAACAAAAAACAAAACAAAACAAAAAACAAAGAAAAAAACGACAAAAAAAAAACAAAACAAAACACAACAAAACACTAATGAAAAAAGCCGCACACATACATCCACAAGCACAAGGACATATTCTTTTCACTCATAAGTGCACGTTCCTCTAAATATTGTACATCTTTAAGGCATAATTTATTTTTTACCGTAAGCGTATTTCTCTGTGACTTCTCATCTTCAGTACACATAATACGCGTCACGCTGCCTAATGAACTTGCCGTGGGCGCTGCTCAAAGCCACATTTGATAATCAACCATAAAAGCAACTGCGATTCTACCATCATTTCTGCTTTCTTTTATATGAAAAGCCGAGTGAAAAGTTTATCCCACATCAAATTATCCATTTACTTTAATTTGTTTTCGAAATATATTAAACTTATTTGCAAAATATTTTGGAATATTTTTGTACAGTGATACGAATTCTGTTGACAACTTACTTTATAAATTATATCTATAATTATATTGTTAATTGTGTGCTATATTTACGATGAAAGTCTGGTTAATATTTTGGGCATAGTGAAAAAGGACTTGACAATTTATCAGCCTTGACATATTGATAATTTATCAGAATCTAACAAACGTCTTGTCTAATTTTACGACGGGATATTTTAAACAAACTAAAAAACAAAAAAAAAAAACAAAAAAAAAAACAAAATAAAAAACGATATCCATAACATAAGCGTCAGTCAGTTAAGTGCCATACGTGATACACGCTTGGGCGATCATGTCTCGAATAAGACATGACTGACTGAGCAGAAGATTATCCTTCAGTAGGTTGACATTGCTTTCTGCGGTAGACTGGTTGCCACCCAATCTATCCTGTTATTTAACCCATAAAGGAAGAGACGGATTAATACCTTTCCCAAGGGTATTTGCGCGTAAGTGAATGCAATGAATTCAACTGGAATTCGAACTCGGTTCCCCGATTTCTCGTTCCGAGCCGATATCCATTGTACCAGAACGTACATAAGCGGCGTAAAATAAACTGTCATTTCAGCCATCTTGTGTCGTTGACCAAGTGGAAGAAAGAAGAAAACAGAAAAAAATCGAAAAAGAAAGATACGAAAGTAAAAAGAGATTTTAAGTTTGAGTTTTGTTTAACGGCATATCAACCTCTGTGGCTTATTTAATACCAAAAAAGGTGAGGTTTTAAGGTAGTTCTTTTTAAATGTTCGGTTATAGTGTAAAGGTTGATTTAATCAGATTGAAAATACCTTCTAATTTTGTATTCAAAAATGTTTTGTTGAGGTTACTTTTTTGCCTTTAAAAATGTGCTATGGTAATAATTTTTTCTTTAAAAATGTCTTGTTGGTAATATTTTTCATTCAAAAATGTATTTTTTTCTATACATGTCTATTTTTATGTATATATTTCTATAAATGTGTATTTTTACTTTTTCATAGTGTTTTGACCACAGTTTGGGTGTTAACTATTTGCTCATAGCTGGGATCCTAACAGGTGCTACCACTCCCAGATCTGGAAACAACAGCAATTAAGAGATGGTTCCATGCACCTCACAACCTCCCAATCAGAGGCCTTGCTGCCGGATGCAGTTTACCGTCATGCCAAGGACCGAAAGTAAAAAAGAAGAAAGTGAGAGATTTAAGGAAAAAAAAAAATGGAAAAATAAAGAATTCGTGCAGACTCAGCGGTACAAGAACAGTCCTACGTTTTTGGCATTTATTTGCCGCGTAGTCCAAAAATTAAGCGATCATGTTTCTCCACAACTTCGTCAATCACTGTTGAATCTTTCTGTTAAGTGCCATATGGGATACGCGCTTGGGCGATCATGTCTCTTTCGATCCATGACTACCTAAGCAGAAGATTTTTCCGCAGTAAGTTGCCACTAATAACTGTGGTTGACTGGTTTCCAACCAAGGGTACAGAACTCAATCTTTCCAGCTCATAGATGAACGAAGAAGAGATGGATTCTTGCCTTTCCCAAGGGTTTTTTTTTAACGTAAGTGAATGCAACGAATTCAACTGGAATTCGAACTCTGCTCTTTAAGTTTTCATTCCGAACCGATATCCATAACGCACATCCATTAATCGTAACAATAATTTTTAATGTAATTAACGTATGCTCTGTTTGATTTTATACCGTTAAGGGAATAGGAATTTATTCAACGCCGTTCAAGTGATGGACAAAGTAAAATTTAACCCTCTAGGGCCATTCGTATCATATTTGATACAGTATTTCCCTATAAGGAAACATTTGGTATTTCCCTATAAGGAAACATTTGGTATTCATTGACTGAGCAGTCAGTACTGCTTTCATTTGAAATTTATAAAATATTTCTCTTAAAAATTTTTTCAGGAAAATATTTCTTTCAAGGCTTGTTTTCATACTGTATCAAATATGATACGAATGGCCTTAGAGGGTTAATAAAATCCAATGGAGATGACTAATATGTTTTTTTTATAATCATATCGCCCCAAGCAAGGCATTTTACTGTCACTGTTTTGCAGGGGTTTACATAGGAGGAAAGTTATGAGAAAGAGTGACAGGCTATAGGGAGTGCCAGGAAGTTGGTAAGAGAAGGATGAGAATACTGATGAGAGTAGAGTGGACGGAGAAGTGAGCATGAGAGAGAGGATGCAGGTTAGTGAGATAGGAGATGACTATTGACTTTACATTTAAATTCTTGGAGATTGTAGCTGTCGGGAAAGCAAGTAAATGGAAGGGAATTCCACAGGTGGGAAGTGCGAGAAAGAAGCTGATGGAGTAGAATTTGCGTTTTACATTTTATTGGTTTCACAGTAAAAGGGTGGGACCTAGTTGCTGATATTGTAGCTTGAGTAAATTCCTATTTAGGGGGCACTAGTGATGTCATACTTTCAGATTATGTTTTGGAGGAAAGATTTTCAAACCAATCCCATGTTTGCTCTAAGTAAATAACTCTTTTTCATGCCATTCTCTATTAATTTGAAGAGGCTATCATGCAAATACAGCAGCTTACGGCCATATGACGTTAAAATATTGGTTCCCGTACGATCATGTAAGTTAACATCGATCCTTGTCAGTACCTAAATGGGTGGCTACTTGGGACTACCATATACTGTAAGATTAGATTTCGCTGACGATATTGACCTTATGGCGGGCAGTAACAGTGAGCTGCAAGACCTTACCAAGAAACCTGTTGAAAAAGCCGAAGCAGATGGAATGGAATTAAGCACAGAGAGATACAAAGTAATATTGAATGGCCAAAGAAACACCAGCGCCAATGTCGCTATGGGCGGCGAACCAATGAAAGAAGTGCCTAGGTTCAAATACTTGGGAGCAATTTACAGTATTTACATTATTTGGACTATTGTCCTCATCTTTGTTGCAAGAATATGATGCAGTCAAGGTCCGCCAAGTACGGAAACCAAATAGATTGAAAGATCTGAAGGGGGACACATGAGGTCCATCACTCACCCGTGAAGGCAGTTGTCAACATCAGTCAACATCAGTTGAGTGCCTCTGAAGAGTCGGTGCTGGAGAAGGGTTTTCTCAACTTCGCAACAACCATTAAGCGGATACCATACTTAGAAATCATTGCCCGCATCGAGGAAATAGACTTGAACATCCCTCAGGCGGATGAGCTAAGATGGAAAGTGAGACAGACACTGGAGAAACCCAAGTCACCCAAACCAAACACCACAAAGGAGGAGGGGCTGGCAATCGTTTGTTTAAAATATGCCGTCGTAAAATTAGACAAGACGTTTGTTAGATTCTGATAAATTAATACAGAGGAATGAGAAAAGTAACAAAGTTGAGGACAATAGTCCGAATAATGTCAGTCAGTTAAGTGCCATACGTGATACATGCTTGGGCGATCACATCTCGGAAGAGATATGACTGACTGGGCAGAAGATTATCCCGCAGTAGGTTGCCATTGCTTTCTGCGGTAGACTGGTTGCCGACCAAGGCTATAGAACCCAATCTGTCCTGTTATTTAACGCATAACTGGAAGGAAGAGACGGATTACTACCTTTCCCAAGGGTATTTGCGCGTCAGTGAATGCAATGAATTCAGCTGGAATTCGAACTCGGCTTCCCGATTTCTCGTTCCGAGCCGATATCCAATGCACCACAACGCACATAATGTAAATACTGTAAATACTACCTCTTCTCAGAAATATAGACAAATATTGGGAGCAATTCTTTCTAAGATGGCACCTGCAATGCAAAAGTCTGCACACGGATCGTCATCGATCTATCCTCGCCACTACTAAGGGTAGGAAGATAGCATGGTTTAGCCACGTCACACGATATAGCTGCCTCTACAAAACCATCATGCAAGGTACTGTTGATAGCGGACGCAAGTGAGGATGGCAACGCTAGAGCTGGTCAGACAACATAAAAGAGTGGACGGACATGACAATGCCGGATTTCTATATATTGTATATTGTTTATTTGGTTGTCCCAAAAGTTCGTAAACACTTGCAAAAAATTGAAATTTTACTCGCAAAAACAACAAAAATTATTGCTCAAAATAAAGACCATCATTTTCCAAGACTTTTTGCCATCGATCTGCAAGCTTTCGAATCTGGTCAAAGTACCATTCAGCCGGCTTCGAATCAAAGAATTCTTGACAGGCTTCCTCGATTTCATCAAATGAGTCGAATCGGCGGCTCTTCAGAAAGTGTTGCATTTAGCGGAAAAGGCCGTAATCTGATGGAGTACAGTCAAGACTGCAGGCTGGATGTGGCAGAATCTCAACGCCGTCCAGCTCTTCAAAGTTGTCTTTTGTCTTTCTAGCGGTGTGTGGCTTGGCATTGTCCTGCTGCATCAAAGCGCACTTTCGGTTGATCAGAGTCGGGTAATTTTGCTTCAACTTTTCGTAGACCCGCTCAAGTTGCTGACAGTAAAGTTCGGCATTGATGGCACGACCATTCAGTACCAACTCAAAATGCACAATCCCTTCAAAGTTCCACTAAACGCACAACATGACTTTCTTGCCGAATCGATCTTGTTTTGGAACCGACGGTGTCTCTTGCCCTTTCTGAACCATCGCTTGTCTCGATTGTGCTGGACCAGATAGACCCATTTCACAAGTGTTTACGAACTTTTGGAACAACATAATATTATAGTAAGGCATGTCATCACTTTTTAGACTTTTTTCAAATTATCATTTTATGTGTGCTAAAATTAAATGACATTGGATATGAAGCGTAAATCAGGTATCAGGTGGGTGTCCTAATTTTAGCTGCTACAATTTACCCCACACTGTTACATTGTGTCCCCCTGTCTGTTACTTTTTGCACCACCAAAGACTTTGAGCCACTCTAGGAAGTGTCCAGCTTCAAATACTTCAACCCTGTTGAACGATGGAAACTGCAATACATACGGATCACCATAGTCACGACAGCAATGGTCAGGCTGGAAAGGATATGGAAGAAGAACACCAGATTCCATACCAAGTTCAAGCTCTACAAATTACTGATTGTAGCCAAGGGTGTGAGACTTAGACGCTCATTGATGAGACAGGTACAAATGCTTAAATTCCTCTGCATCTTCCATTGGGAGTACAAATTGCTATTTAAGGAGCAAGATCAAAAGTTTCAGGTGCCGACAGGAATCTATCCTCGTCACTACTAAGGGTCGGAAGATAGCATGGTTTAGCCACGTCACACGATATAGCTGCCTCTACAAAACCCTCATGCAAGGTACTGTTGATAGCGGACGCAAGTGAAGATGGCAACGTTAAAGCTGGTCAGACAATCCTGGCCGAGGCAGGAAAGGTTATCCAGTCGTTTAAAAACAAATGCTTGAGTATAATGAATGACTAAATGACTAATATAACACATTTACTTTCAGATTATGTGAAATCTTTTTCGAGAAACGTTTTTCAAATCCATCCTATATTTGCACCAAATAAAGAACTCTTTAGGTCTAATTATTGCCTAAATTAGGTGACCGTTTCGGAAAATCGGGTGCTGTAAGCTTAAATTTCAGCTTTTAATCTGAGTTCCAAATCCAGTTATGTTTGTTATATTCCCTTATGCGCAAATAACCTTGAGAAAGGCATGAATCCACAGATTCTCTCATTCTCCAGATATGGGTTAATTAGTAAAACTCTGAAAGAGGTAATTGTGCGGTATGTTCCAGATGGTTGGGTTGTTTATGCTGATTAGGTTCTGTAGTCTAGTCAGTCATGGATCAAAAGAGACATGATCACCCAAGCGTGTATCACGTATGGCACTTAACTATTTGGGTGTTATCATGATTGAATTGCAGGATAGATTGGGTTTATAGTTTTACTTGGCAACTACTTTACTGCAGAAAGAAATGGCAAACTACTGCGGGAAAATCTTCTGTCTAGTCAGTCGTCGATCTAAAGAGACATGATCGCCCAAGCGTGTATCACGTATGGCACTTAACTATTTGGGTGTTATCATGATTGAATTGCAGGATAGATTGGGTTTATAGTTTTACTTGGCAACTACTTTACTGCAGAAAGAAATGGCAAACTACTGCGGGAAAATCTTCTGTCTAGTCAGTCGTCGATCTAAAGAGACATGATCGCCCAAGCGTGTATCACGTATGGCACTTAACTATTTGGGTGTTATCATGATTGAATTGCAGGATAGATTGGGTTTATAGTTTTACTTGGCAACTACTTTACTGCAGAAAGAAATGGCAAACTACTGCGGGAAAATCTTCTGTCTAGTCAGTCGTCGATCTAAAGAGACATGATCACCCAAGCGTGTATCACGTATGGCACTTAACTATTTGGGTGTTATCATGATTGAATTGCAGGATAGATTGGGTTTATAGTTTTACTTGGCAACTACTTTACTGCAGAAAGAAATGGCAAACTACTGCGGGAAAATCTTCTGTCTAGTCAGTCGTCGATCTAAAGAGACATGATCGCCCAAGCGTGTATCACGTATGGCACTTCACTGACTGACTGAGGCCACCATTACCTGTGGTAATACTGTTTAATTGTAATAAATGTATGTAGTCTGATCAGATTGATTTTATGCCGTCCAAGGAATAGGAATTTATTTTACGCTGCTTAAGGGATGGATGAACTAAAGATGAAAAATATAACACATTTATTTTCAAATTCTGTAAAAATGTTTAGAAGGAAAGCTTTTCAAATCAATCTCATGTTTACTCCATATAAAGAACTCCTTTTTCATATCATTCTCTTTTAATTTGAAGAGGGTATCATGCAAATACAGCAGCAAACTGGGGCTTATGGCCGTATGACGTTTAAATATCGGTTCCCGTACGATCACGTAGACTAACAAAGATCATGGTGTCGAAATGGGTGGCCGCATGGGAATTGAGTAAACTTAGATTTTTTTTTATAATCGTGTCGCCCCAAGCAAGACATTTTACTGCCACTGTTGTGCAGGGGGTTATATAGGAGGAATGTTGAGGAGCGAGAGATTGCAGGAGGTGTCAGGAAGAGAGTAGGAGAGGGAAGAGATTAATGATGAGAGTGGGGTGGACGAGGAGGAATGTTACGAGGAGTGAGAGGTTGCATGGGATGTCAGGAAGAGAGTACTGATGAGAGTGGGGTGGATATAGAAAAGCATGAGAGTGAGGATGTAAGTTAGTGAGACAGGAGATGACTAGTGACTTTACATTTAAACTCCTGGAGATTGTAACTGTCAGGAAAGCAAGTATGCGGAAGAGAATTCCACAGGCGTGAAGTGCGAGGAAAACTGACGATATTGATCTGATGGCGGGCAGTAACAGGGTAGTCAATCAGTTAAGTACCATACGTGATACGCGCTTGGGCGATCATGCCTCGAAAGAGGCATGATTGACTGGACAGAAGGTTATCGCGCAGTAGGTTGCCATTACTTTCTGAGGTAGACTGGTTGCCGGCCAAGGCTATAGAACCCAATCTGTCCTGTTATTTAACCCATAACTGGCAGGAATAGACGGATTAATACCTTTCCCAAGGGTATTTGCACGTAAGTGAATGCAATGAATTCAATTGGAATTCGAACTCGGCTTTCCGATTTCTCGTTCCGAGCCGATATCCACTGCACCACAACGGTGGTTAATAAGATTTATCCACCGTTTTGACAGCTTTTGTTTTCAATCATGTCAGGTGTCTAGCCTTTTCTCCTCACCAGGAAAGCGTGGTGGGAGAACCGGTTTATTCTTCGATGACGTGACCATGAAGCAGTCAGTTCTAGATTATATGGTCCCAGTAAAACAGTAACTGATATGACTCAATAAAAAGTTAATTATGGACATTAAGTATATTTTAAATTTGTTCTATTATAAAAAATAAAAAAAAATATGGTAACGGTTCAATATTTTAGCTTAAATTATTCTTTATGGTTATGAATTTCTTTATTTTTTCTTATTTCTCTATTTATCCTCCATTTTAAAACAATTTTGATATAATTCCAATCCCTGTTAGAATAAGCCGTTTAATGGCAACATGCCATTAACCGGCTTATTCTAGGCTAGACCCGTTGTTGTTTTTTTAATGTTCCACCTCGATCTCTCTCTTGCCAATTCTATTCTGACCCATTATTCCGTTTTCACCGATTTTCATTGGCCAACACAGTGCGTGACGTCAGATCTGGCTTTTTATCGATCCGAAATCAATAACCAAGTCGACTTGGCGGTGTTCAACAATGACGAACGGATAAAAACGCAGTCGAGTTTATTACATTCATTTTGCATATCGCGAGTTGTGAAAAGAAGAAGACCAAAATGCACTATCGAACGAAAAATAAATAAAATAACGAAAAATAAATAAATAAAGAATTAATTAATAAAAATAAATCAGTTTTGATTGGAGGGTTTTCAGAGAAACAGTCATCTGACTCATTCGAATTCCCTACTGTCTTTCGTGGGACATGCACACGTACACACATACAGCAAATGGAAACATGAAAAACATTTTCAGGTACAAATACAGAACTAAGTTCTATGTTATCAGTTAAGTCTCTTGCACTTCTCGCTTGTGGAACTCTCTTCGGCTTCTTTCTTCCATGTCAACTTTGATCTTGAAAAAAATTAAATTGTTACTTTCTGTTTTCTAAATTCCTGTTCTTTTATTGTTCTCTCTCTCTAATTATGTTATCTTCTCATATTATTATGGGATGTGGTACAGTGGATATCGGCTCGGAACTAGAAACCAGGGAGCCGAGTTCGAATTCCAGTTGAATCCATTGTATTCACTTACGCGCAAATACCCTTGGGCAAGCTATTAATCCGTCTATTCCTTCCAGTTATGGGTTAAATAGCAGGACAGATTGGGTTCTATAGCCTTGGTCGGCAACCAGTCTACCGCAGAAAGCAATGGCAACCTACTGCGGGATAATCTTCTGCCCAGTCAGTCATGTCTCTTTCGAGACATGATCGCCCAAGCGTGTATCACGTATGGCACTTAACTGACTGACTGATATTATTATAAGTCCTATGCAAACAGTTTTTTCTATTGCTTGTGGAACTCTGTTCCGGATTCTTGCTTTCCAATTAACTTTGATCTTCAAAAATTTAAATGCAATGTCAATTGTTATCTTCT
>JBBBDQ010000893.1:0-7500 GCA_037127315.1 Ascarosepion bandense | reverse complement strand
CTACCCGAAGGCATAGTGCCGACAGTGTCGTAGAGAGTACGGCTGCTCGGCACACTCTCTATATTTAGTTGTCCCTCCCAGTAAGGGCAACATGTGACACATGGTCAGTTATAACTGGGATTTTCGGGCTATATGGCCCGGCCAAAAAATGTCTGTCTATTTTTGCCCAGTCGTGTTTCTACCCTTCGGCGGAACCACGACTGGGTTATAGCTCTCCGCTCGGAAGCAGAGAGCACCCTCTACCCGAAGGCAGAGTGCCGACAGTGTCGTAGAGAGTACGGCTGCTCTGCCCACTCTCTATATTTAGTTGTCCCTCCCAGTAAGGGCAACATGTGACACATGGTCAGTTATAACTGGGATTTTCGGGCTATATGGCCCGGCCAAAAAATGTCTGTCTATTTTTGCCCAGTCGTGTTTCTACCCTTCGGCGGAACCACGAGTGGGTTATAGCTCTCCGCTCGGAAGCAGAGAGCGACCTCTACTCGAAGGGAAGAGAGCCGACAGTGTCGTAGAGAGTACGGCTGCTCGGCACACTCTCTACCCAACGTAGATGCCACCATTACTTTACATAGTAATGGAATAGTCCATTATAGCCGAATAGGCGCGGGCGTCCCAACATAAAGACTACTTCAACTTTATACTTCTCACTTCACCAAAATTCTGAAATTTTATGTACTGTTTATAAATTTCTTAGTCAATAATGAGTAGATAGATTCGCCTAACGTCCGGTTCCCACGCCTCCTCGATTCTTTGAGTAGGTGTAGAGTTTTATCCCTTGTTTCCTGTATAGGATTATGTTTCTTGTTCCTTCTAAAGTCTGCTTTAACTTTATACTTTTCACTTCGCCTAAATTGTGAAAGTTTATTTACCATTTAAGTCTTTTCTCAATTGGAGTGATTATGTTCGTCTATCGTCCGGTTTATACTCCTCTCTTATCTTTGGACAAGAGTGGTGGCTTATGCCTTGTTTCCATGATAGCTATTAGATTTTCTATTCCTTTTATAGTTTATTTCAACTCTTGTTATTTCTAACATTTCCGCCTCATCTCTGAAATGTTATTTACTCTTTATTCATTTTTCACTAGGAGTCGATAGATTCTACTACCAACGTTTAAGACTCCTCCCGTTTTTTTTTTACTGGATTAGAGGTTCATTCTTTGTTTCCTGTTCAGGATTGGGTTTCTGATTCTTTTTAAAATCTACATCAACTCTATATTTCTAATATCTCCACCAAAACTCTGAAATTTTATCTACTATTTGTTTTTCCTCAACAAAAATGTTTAGTTAGGTATGCTTATCGTTCGGTTTATACTCCTCCTCAGTATTTTGAACCGGAGTAGTAGTTTATCCATTGTTTTTTGTTTAGGATTGGGTTTCAGGTTTCTTTTCAAAGTTTTTAATTCTTTCTTACTCCCAGTTGCTTATTGTGTCCTAGTGGCATTATCGCCTTGCTTGGGGTGAATTGATTTCAAAAATACAGTAGAGGATTTATAGCAGTTACGATCTCTTAAATTTTCCTTTTTCTTAATTCTTTGTTTAGGTTTCGGAAGGCATCTTTCGTTATTCCAATGCACTTTCAAACTAGTACGAATAAGACGTGAAATCGCCAGACCGCAAGATGAGAGACTTAAACATGATTAAACTGCGAGAAAGATAAATAGACAGGCCTCAGTGTGCTTCTATTGATAGACAGTAACAATTTGCAAAGGATTTGTAAAAACCAACCAATCAAAACAGACTTACAATAATGCTTTAAAAAAATCACTCCGATAGACAAAGGCAGACTTTTCCATTATTTTCTCTAATATGCGTTTCTTTCTTTCTTTCTTTCTTTCTTTCTTTCTTTCTTTCTTTCTCGGTTTTTAAACTTTTTATTTATTCATCCATTCTTTTTGAATTTGAAGTGTTCATATTTTTCAATCTAAACAAATCTTGAGATCCGATTTCATATCATGTGATTCATTGCAGTCTCGGCATTCGATTATCTAAAAAAATTTGATTTGTTATATATATATATATATATATGTACGAATCTACTGGTAAACTTGTGCAAGCGTGAAAGCTTGCCTGGGCACACAGAAAACACAGACAGAGGCACCCCATCCCCATCTGTATACATCCGTCACATATTTACATTATTAACAATATTTCTCTGTTTATATATATAGGTTTTTTTTAATCCTTTCACTGCAAGTAAGGCGATAATGCCACTAAGATGCACGGGGGTCATTGGGCGGGAAAGAAGATGAGAAGACTTTAAAAGTAATCAGTAACCAAATCCTAAACAGGAAAAAAAGAAGATAAACTTCTACTCCGCTTCAAAAGGAAGAAGGAGTTTGAACCGGGCGGTGGGCAAACCTATTTATTCCTATTGAAATATAATATAGGTAAGAAAAAAAAAAGTAAAAATGTTGGTGTTTTGGGGTAGACATTTGAGTTAAGCTAAGGGGATGGTCGATTCATGTACCTTTATTCAGGTCTGAGTTAATTATGAATATATTGAGATTTTAAGGATGATTTAAGTTGCGTTCTCTTCTAAAAATGCGAACAAAAGTGTCTTTTGGTTAGGCTGGTGGCTAATAAGAAGTGTAATTATTTATCAGATCATATCCTGTCACACACACACACACACACACACACACACACACACACACACATACACACACAGACACAGACACACATACACACACACAAGACACACAGAGACACACACACATACACACATACACACACAGACACACACAGACACACACATTCATACACACAGACACACACACATACACACATACACACACAGACACACACACATACATACACATACATACACATACATACACAAGACACACAGAGACACACACACACATACACACACACAAGACACACACACACACACACACACACACACACACACACACACACACACACACACACACACACAGAGGAAAAGCACCACTAAGAAGCGTGTGTTTTTAACCAGAATATTACGATAACAAAAATGAGAAAATCGCCAGACAGCTGCTGATACCTCCTGACGAATGGGTCGAATGATTACAAAAAGTTTCTCTACAAAATTCTGGTGAGCGTTGGTGTGATGAATATAAAATCAATCAACTAAGTAATAAATATATTTGTATTAATCATATATATATATATATATATATATATATATATATATATATATATAAGAAAAGTGCGAGAAGCCGGGAACGTTTTGCTTAATGTGTAGATTTATTGTTGCTATAATTAGAATTATTACTTGCTTTTTGCATGATGAATTAAAGGTTCATAATGGTATTTGCGTTGCTATACCTATTTCGAGTCTAAAGTTGACTCTCTTCAGCGAATAAACTTCTGATTTAATTTGTCGATATCCGTTTGCTTTTCTGATGCCCAAGGTATCATGTATAAATAGATGTCAATATATATAGATGTCAATATATATATATATATATATATGATTATACAAAAAAGGAACACACACATAAATTTTATATCTTTCCACATACATAAATAGCAAACCGATGTCTTTTTGCATTTAAATGTAGATCATTTTCACACCCAACATCCAACATTGCCTGATGAATAGAATCTATCTCGAAACATAGAAATTGCCGTGACGCAATGTACAATTAATTCATAATTATATGATTATATTAAGCTTTATAATATCTATTACATTGAGCACTGTTTATTTATAATTTTTTTTGCCGGGGTACTCAAAATACTAAAACCTTGGGTCCTCTTCATCTGGATATATATATATATATATATAGAGAGAGAGAGAGAGAGAGAGATAGAGACAGAGAGAGAAGATCAGCCGGTTACGCTACCATGTTTCGACCTTTTCGGTTTCGTCAGGCAATTTGTTTTGACTGACGGTTTAACGGTTAATTCTTTTTCATAACCGGAAGTTCAAAGTAAGGAAGTAGTTTGTTATTGAAATCCTTTCATCCGGATTTGTACGAACATAAAAAATATTTTCTAATGTGTCTACATCATGACATTATTTCGGACCGTTTATTCAATAGCTTTTGCCGTTCTGTAAATAATACTATAGCCAACACTTGTTCTTGGCACAATCTGCTGATATAACCACCGTTGCAAGGTTTGGCTTTTCTTAATATTTTGCACGTTATGTGGGGGTTCCTGCCATTCTTTTCTTTTAATTTCCATACGTAGTTGGTTAGTTTGGGACTATTTTAAAGTTTTTCTAGTTTGAATGTGGACTTGTGATTTTTCCATCGTGTTTTAAAACACGATGGAAAACACTGCCTTTAGTACATCCTAATGATATTTTTTCTGTTACTTCTGCTTTGGTTTTAAAAAAATTCAAGTGGACATTTCTTTTTATCTCGGCAGTTACATTTTTATTTAACCGTATTCTGCTGTACGCTATTTTTTAAATTTTGGTATTTTGCCTCTTTATTTAATTTAAATTTAATTTAAAAATATTTTCTTTAACTCGCATATGGCTCTACAGAAGGATGCTAAGGATACCATGGAATAATCATGAGTAACGACAAAGTTTCGGAGAGAATTTAAGGGAAAAAGAAATTTATATTTCACATCACGAAGAGACAACTGAAGACATGTAATGAGGAAGACGGCTTGGAAAATCTGATACCCACAGAGCGGATAGATTGATGGAAACAGGTGAAAAACAATGCGTGACATACTTGATAGGTTAAGCAACTGGATGGAAGAGCAGGGTTTGACAGAATACCAAGACAAATTGTATTAAAAGCTACAAGGAAAAAGGAAGATGTGGAAGGAAATGGTCACCTAAGTCCTGAAGAAACACGGCACGTAAATGGAGAATATATGAAATCAAAGATATGAATGAGGAATTTCTTTCTAAAGTATTAACTAAAAAAACAAAATTTTAACAAGAAATAAGGGTGAAGGAGTTTGAACAGGAGGTAGTCGAAACTATCCACTCCTATTTAATATAAATGTAGTTTCTTTCTTTCTTTCTTTCTTTCTTTCTTTCTTTCTTTCTTTCTTTTCAACAGTGTGAATTAGGTTTAGTGGTCTCAAGCCCACTGGATTAGCCAGTGGTTTCCTCACCAAAGAGCGGCACAGCTTCGAACGGAGATCATATTTTATTTATTAAGTCTACAGAATAAACAGCCCAGTAGAGGTCAACCAAATTCTTTCAGATAAAAATGAAAGTCTACTCAAATTATGGAGTTAGATAGATAGATAGATAGATAGATAGATAGATAGATAGATAGATAGATAGATAGATAGATAGATCTAAACAGACTGATATATATATATGAATAGACTGAGATAGATAGATATGAATAGACCGAGATAGATAGATAGATAGATAGATATGAATAGACCAAGATAGATAGATAGATAGATAGATAGATATAAACAGACTGATATATATATATATGAATAGACTGAGATAGATAGATATGAATAGACCGAGATAGATAGATAGATAGATAGATAGATAGATAGATAGATAGATAGATAGATAGATATGAATAGACCAAGATAGATAGATAGATAGATAGATAGATAGATAGATAGATAGATAGATAGGGATATTTTTATCATGTCTGATAAGTAACAAGAAAAATTAGCTTAAACGTTATTTTTATTTATCTACCACAGTCTATTCATATCTATCTATCTATCTATCTATCTATCTATCTATCTATCTTATTTATGACTTGTACACACACATGCCTGTGTCATGGAATCTTTATTATTACGGTTTGAGGCAATAAAAAGCAATACGAAATAAATTCTTCTAAAGAAATAAAACAAGCTGTCCCTCCCATGAGAGATAAATAAAACATTTAAAAATTCTTTGCAAGCAAAAAAATTACTTCGGTATTTTTATTCGAATTATAAACGATAATGAATTGCAAACACACACACACACACACACACACACACACACACACACACACACACACACACACATATGATAAAACTAGTTTTAAGGTATGTTATATTTTTGGCTAAAAGTGCTCAATATCGGGAACAGAGCGTATGTAAATATAAAAATGAACACTGAAGACTGTGTTTCATGCTCGTACCTAATCGTCATGCCTGGAGGTTAAATAAGGGTTACTGTTCTAGCGTGAATCTATCTCAATATAACGTGAGGCCTAACTCCAGTTTCAACTATAGCTTGAGGTCTATCGCAGTATCTAACTATAATATAAAATTGTATGTATATCTGTCAGTCAAGTGCCATACGTGGTACATGCTTGAACGATTATGACTGACTAGGCAGAAGATTATCCCGCAGTAGGTTGCCATTACTTTCTGTGGTAGACTGGTTACCAACCAAGGCTAAAGACCCCATTCTGTTCTGTTATTTGACCTTTGGTTGGCGGAAATAGACGGATTAATACCTTTGCCAAGGGTTTTTGTGTGCAAGTGAATGCAACGAATTTGACTGGAATTCGAACTCGGCTCTCCAATTTCTCGTTCCAAGTCGATATCCACTGCACCATAATGCACATCCATATTGTATGTGTATACATATTTATTTAAACCTTATATTAATATCTAAATATCTATATACTATTTATAGTAAAGGTAGAGATGTAAAAAATAAACACTCTATTAAATGCAATACAAATATTTATTTTAGCGATAAACACTTCGTATATTTTCTAGGAATGGTACGAATAGATAATTGGAATTTTTGACATCATCTTTCAGAAAAACTGATCAAGTTGTGACAAGAACAGCTGATTACCAATATTTCGCATTTTATTGAGAATCATCGTTTTAGCATCCAACCATGATCGCTCAATTGTCTGACCTGATGACCACATGCGCGGAGAAGCACGATAGACCCCCGCCTTGCACCTGGGTATACAACAAATTGAGGTAGATTTCACGCTATAGACGCACCAAATAAGGTATCGTTCTCGATAGGGATCGTATAGTGAGGTCAGTTAGTGCCATACGTGATACACGCTTTGGCGATCATGTCCCGAAAGAGACATGACTGACTAGACAGAAGATTATCCCGCAGTAGTTTGCTATTGATTTCTGCGGTAGACTGGTTGCTAGCCAAGGCTATAAAAACCACTCTGTCCTATTATTTAACCCATAACTGGAGGGAAGAAACGGATTAATACCTAGTGAGGTATGTATATAAAAAACAAAATGTACGCAAAATTCAGTTTGATCGTAACATTCAGTTTGATTGTTATCAATGACGTCACATTGACTGTTTTGAAATTGATTCCATAATCGATGGAACACTGGAATTACCCCAAAAAACAATTATATAAACACGTAAGACATTCGAATGTAATTGAAAAAGAAAAGGAACTTTAATTTTCTTGATTGTATGAAATAACTAATTCAGAAATTTAATTGCTTGATTGATTCGTTTCATACGATTTATCAACCGCAAAGGGTTAAATAAGTTTATTAAAAACCAGAAAATACTTTTAGAGTTTAATTATTTTTTGAGACAATAATGGCTTAGTAATACTTTCCGTTTAACAATCGGATC
>JBBBDQ010000892.1:1257500-1322461 GCA_037127315.1 Ascarosepion bandense | reverse complement strand
TGAGACCTGTTGTCAGACATAAGCTCTTCCAGGAGCCACTCTTTTGACTGAGGGCAGCACTACCTCCTCAAGGCACTTTATGTTGAGTCTGAGCTCCTCACTAACATATTTCTCTTATTAGAACGATCAGACTGCGAATGCAAAGAAGTACAGCCTGCCATTTCTATTGGCAGTGTGAATTGCATCATGGTGCTCTTCTTCTCACAGATGGTGCCCAACTGACCTTACTATACTGTGCACTAAACAAAATCAGAAATAAACAACGCACATGCATGAAATTAAAATTATCCCTCGCACTTGTTCTCTCCATATATATTTACATATATTTCCCTGAATAATATAGACACATTCTCTCTATTTTTATAATGATCCTTTCGAGTTCTCAAATCAGTTTCTTGATGTCAAGATGAAATTCGTGAAGGAAGGCGCCGTAGTTTTTTCTAACCCAAGTACTTTCGATCTTTGCCTAGATCAACTTTAGGGGTATTTTACAAAGATACACTTTTTGAAATTGAAGTAAAAGGTGCATTCGGTTGTGGTGCGATTTTTTAAAATACGCATTTACAAAATATATATGCGTATATGCAAATTTGAATCTTGCCAAAGGATACATTTTTCTTATTAAAGACTAGGTAGGCATCACTTGTTTTGTCCAATAAAAGAAAAGAAAACATCTACTCATATATATATATAATGCTTTCTTTTTCAGATTGAGCTCTCTAGAAAAGAAAAATTTTATTGTATACACCACGTATATATATATAGATAGATAGATAACAATAATACAGAAGTAAGCAGAAAACAGCCGCTCGCAAAGGTATGAAATAATGAAAAAGTGCTCGATACAAAATTCAATAAGAAGAAAAGAGAGCGAAAATGGATGGATAAAGTATACATATGCAGCAAGAATTAGCCAGACTAATTTTTCTAAATTTGGCCCCCGATTTATTGCCTTTCCTTTTACATACAACCCCCACATTCATTAATGAATTAGAGCACGCTGGTTATTTAATGAATGGTTAATGATAATATACACGCTAAAAAGTTTGTCTTCCTCTATCGAGCGCCCATAGCCCAAAGGTAGAATCGCCGACTGACGCCAATTCGGTCGGGTTTCAATCCTTGGTTAAAAGAGCCGTCTACGGATGACTACATATAAAGGATTAATTTTCATTTATTAATCCGACATATTTTGTTTTGTTCTTTTTAGTCAATGGCCGTATTTAATGGATGCTTTTTTATTTGTTAAACAGTAAATTTAATGATTTACATCCACCGGCCTTGGTATTCTCAAAAAAATATTCTTTTAAACACTAGTAAATATTGTTATATATATATATATATATATATAGAGAGAGAGAGAGAGACAGAGAGACAGAGACAGAGAGAGACGGAGAGAGAGAGAGAGAGAGAGAGAGAATTATAACAAATAAAAAGTTTGTCACTTAGATGATTCGTGTTACCTTCTGCATCCCGACTCCAGAGTTTCGTAAACTCACCCTCCAGAAATCACTCCGTCCCCTCATCAAGGATGAACTCTCTAAAAGTATTAGTACTTTTCGGTTTCAGGTAAATATTAGCTTATTATATAATTCATTTTTCATCTAAGATATTTAAATCCTAAAGATAGGGAAATCAGGGAAATATTTTTTAGCTATTAGTTTAATTTATTTTGTTGCGGGGTGGGGGGATTTTTTAACACATACCGTAGTATGTTGCATTTCTCTTATTCCTATAGTTGCTGGAAAATTAATCTCATATTAGTACTTTTTATTATTTGTAAAATCTGTAATTTTCATTGGATAATATTATCTTTCGTGTGCATACTTTGATAAAGCCATTGTATACAAATTATAGAAGGATTTTCTCATCCGGGAAACATGCCAAATATAATGTTCACAGGAAAGTCGGCGATCATGACGCTCTACAATTTCCTGTCTTTTGTAATGTTGAATAAATTTTGACTTTTTCTTATCACTATTTGCTCCGCCATTTTACTCAAGCTTGCTAAGTAGGCCATGCTTTATTTTCCTCTTCCCTTCTTGCCTTTAATCTATCCTATGACTATGAAATTTTCCAAGGCCTGTTTCCTAGTTATGTGTTCTAAAAAATTCAACTGTCTCCCCCTGTTGTTATGAATAAATGTCCTTTCTGTTTACTTTTTCTCTAAAAAAGTTATCATTTATGCTCACTTGTCCCATGTTCAGCTTCCTTCTGTAGAACCACATTTCTATTATTTCAAGACTCTTCTTTATTTATGAGTAGATTTTTTAAAATCCACTACCATACTGATGTTACCTAACATTTCAGTAGTTTTTTCTTTATTTCTAACGTATTTTTCTTTTTCTTAATACTTTTGCTCAGCTTTTGGAAGGTATCTTTCGCTATTTTCGGATTTCAATGTCGCACTTTCGTCCTCTGTTAAAAGACATTTTAATTGTTCTACTTGTATAATTTCGATGTCTCCAATTTTTTAGAAATTGTACGTTTGGTTCTTCCTTTTGCTGTACCTAAATTAAATAACTATTGACGCAAATGTGAATATTTGTAGGATCCTGCCAAAACCGTTGCTGATTATTTCTTTGCCCATTTTGCTTTTGTTGTTTTTGCTGCATTTTGTGTGAGTCTATTTTCGTTAGTGTCTAATGATTCTTTTTTTATATTTCAAATTTACATATGGGATTGAGTTTCTGCCAATGTTTTTCGTCTATCAAGTACTGCATTCCTTCGAAATTGAGGGATCATGGCTCTCGAAAACTTTCTATGTTTTGTGCCAATTAAACAAACTTTGTGGAGGTTATTTAAAGAAATCGAACAAAATGACAGCTGAATATTTCTTGATGCTATTTATATATATATTTTTTTTCATTTTTATATAAATTTTATCTGTAATTTAAAGCATACATTTATGTTCGAATCATCAGGATTCTGGTATTAAATAACCCATAGAGGTTGATAAGCTTATAAACAAAATAATGCAACCAACCAACATGAAAGAAGTATTTCATCACATTAATCCATATCATATTCGATAATTTCTTAAAGAAATATAACTTCAAAACAACATAAAACACATACATCACCCCCTCTACTAACTATGTTTATACAAAAATTTACGTTTTCTAAGTGTAGCTTAGATGCAACACAAATCCGTAAGCACAAGGCACCCAGTGAGAATCGAACTCACTAAATATTCGCAATTGTTCTAAAGAGACAAGCTTGGTAACCACGCACACAAACATGTGTGTGCCCAAAATCTAAGTATCATCTGCCATGTATTCAGTTGTAAAAGCAGGATAACGCATATCCTATTTTTATTACTTTAAAACTCCCCCCCCCAATTAGATTTCGGCATTAAATGACCCATAAAATCTTGATATGCCATTAAACAATCAAATCAAATAAAATCACAAACGCTAAGTGTTATCTGCCATGTATTCCATTGTGAAAGCAGGATAACATATATCAATTTATTACTTCATAAGTCCCAAGAAAATTAAATTGTGGCATTCAATGACCCATAATATGTTGATATACCATTAAACAATCAAATCAAATCAAACAACAAAAGGTGACTATCATCTACCATGTATTCAATTATGAAAGCAAGATAACATATATCATATTTTTATTACTTTAAAGCTCGCAAGAAAATTAAATTCCGGCATTAAATGACCCATAATATGTTGATATGCCGTTAAACAACAATTATTTATATGGGCAGACGAAGCAGGTGATGTGTTTTAACCAGAAAACGTTATGACTTGCTGTAAAAATAGAATATAATCGTTAAACAGTTCGAGTTCTGATTTAATTTAATAGTGGGTTAGAAACTTTTTAAAAAGATTTTATCGGATTCTAATACTAACTGGAACCAACCAGAATCTGCTGTGTTTTATTAAAAGAGAAATTTGATCCAGTCTGTGTAAACTAAGGAAATAAAATCAGCAATGACGTTTTCAAGCCTCATTTTGATTACTGGTGACATTTTAATTTCATTTTGTTTCAAGGCATGGATGCAATATTTCTATGAGATTGCTTACTCAAGACCTGCTTGAGTCAGTCGGGTAGGGTCTAGAATAGATCGACTGCATTTTATGCGGTGTGGTATAACAAATGACGTCATCGACCAATAAATGAAAACCAAGCCAAATTATAAACGACTTGTATTTGTCTCTATCTGCAACAAGTAGAGGTATATAGAAGCATATATAAACGACAAATATTTATCTATCTTTGAACTAAGAAAATGCTTATTGAAATATAAACCTCTTCTGTTTACGTATCCCTGAACAAAGTAAAAGCGCATAGATTCAGATATAATTAACTAATATTTACCTTTGATATCTATCACCAAGTACTCAAATATAAAAGTCAAACATTTATCCAAAAAAGTAAATGCTTATAGACTCAAAAATAAATGACCAATATTTAACTATCCTCAAAACAAGTACACTACCGCAATAATTATTAGGCTACTCCAGTTTTTTGTTTAAGAAATGATGTATTTCATACTATTTTTAGTGGATAATTATAAATTAAAATAGAATGGTTCTTTTGCTATTATTACTTTGCAAAATTTTGCAAGGCAAGAAAGCAAATATGAACTCGTCCGAATCACCTTAAATTTTATTCATTCTTTCATAGATGAAACTGCAATATAGGTAATTATTAAATATTTTTAAATTCATTTGATGCACATGTTATTGTGCAGTATTAACAAATAAAAACATTCTATTTTCATTTACAATTATTCACTTGGCAATAAATACTAAAAAATAGTAGGAAACACATCATTTTTTTAAACACTTGGGTGGCTTAATAATTATGGCTGGTAGTGTACATGCTCAAATAAAAATGGCCAATATCTATAAATTCTTGAATTAAGTAAATTCTTATAGACTCAAATATAAACGCCTTATGATTACCTGTTCCCGAACAAAGAGCTCACAGACTCAAATATAAATGACCAATACTAACTTGTCCTCAAATCAAGTAAATGCTTACAGGTTAAAAATAACCAATTCATGTTTACTTATTACCGGATGAAATAAATGCTTATAGACTCAAACATAAACGATCAATTTTTACATATCTCCGAATCGAGTTTATACATATAGACTCAACGACCAATATTTACCTATACGCAGACCAAGTAATTGCTTATAGACTCAAATATAAATAATTCATATTTATTCATCCACGAACCATTTAAATGCTTTTAGACACGAACATGTAGCTTGTATTTTTCTATGTCCGAACTTACAAGCTCAAAATGAAACGACTAAATATTTACTAATTTACCTACCCAAATGATTAGAGACGCAAATATAAGCAACCTGTTTTTACCTATATTCATAATAATAAATGCATATTGACTCAAAATAACCAACTCGTATTTCTTTATTTCCCAACAAGTAAATACTTATACACTTAAAAAATAAGCGACCAAACTCCTCTTATTCCTGAAACAAGTAAATGCTTACAAATTCAAACAAAAACGACTAGTATTTTCCTATCTCTGAACTTAATAAATGTTTATAGACACAAAAATAACTTAATCATATTTACCTAACCCGAACAAAGTAAATTCATATAAGTTCAAACAGAGACGACAAATATTTACTTATCGCCGAGCCCCGTAAAAGTTTATAAGTTTGAATTAACTGACAAAAAAAAAAAAAAAAAAAAAGCGAATAGGATGTTTAAATATAATATACTAGCAGTATAGACCGGCGTTGCTCGGGTGTAATGAAAGCTTTAAAACTAATCCATGGTCCTGGGGCCCAGACTCTTTGAACTAAAAAGCAATAGTTGTTTCCAGTTAAAGTGAAACCATAGACTGAAAGAAAAATGAATGGATGTAAGTCAAATTTTTATTTCCTGGTATCGATATCAAATAAGTTTTTTCGTCGTAAACTGAATTTTGAAGGCTAAATAAGTCCTCTGAGTAAATGGTATCATGGCTGATACTAAGAATTACAATTAGACCTACTTAGAGCCAAACCCGAAGCAAAAACTAAAATAAAATGACTGAAAAGATACAGACATATAGGCAGATATACAGACACACATACAAACATCTTGCCTTATATATATATATATATATATATATATATATATAATCGATTTTCTGCACTATTGTAAGAACTGCAACCTTGAAACTTCTGAATATCGTTTCTTATGTCTTTGTCTATGAGTGTATCAAATTTGATTAAAATCGGACCACTCCTTCTATAACCCGATTTTTTCGATTATCGATTTTCGATATTTATCGGGGGTACCTCGACACAAAACCTAGCTAAGAACACTCGCTGACGCTTATGGTACAACTGTGTACATTTTCAAGGAAATCGGTTCAGTCGTTTCGGAGTCTATAGGTAACGGATACACAGATACACACACAGAGACAAAGTTCCATTTATAAATAAGTTTAGAATTTTATTTTTATGTTTTTACAACTTTTTTTTTCTTAGCATGTATAAGTTTTAAAGTTATTCTAGTTCGTTTTTGTGGCTGTTTGTTAAGCAGAAAGAAATGTGATTGCTTCACTTGTGGTGCAATGGATATCGGCTCAGAATGAGAAACCAGTGTGCTGGGTTCGAATTCCATTTAAATTCGTTGCATTCACTTAGGTGCAAATACCTCTAGAAAATCTCTTCTTCCTCCAGCCATAGTTTAAATAACGGGACAGATTTTGAATTGTCTACCACAGAAAGAAATGGCAACCTAATGCGGGAAAATCACCTGCCTAGTCAGTCGTGGATCGAAAGAGACATGATCGCCCAAGCGATGACACTTAACTGATTGATGTGTAAGAAGGAAGATGCAATGTGGAAAGTGAGAAGGAAAGTGTAAGTATCACGTAGCTCGGTAAGGAAGACAGGAAATTTGCTTTAAGCCAAGCGTCGTGAAACATTGACACCTGTTTTTCCTTACTGTTTTGTCAGTCTAGAAGATTTGCTTAAATACCCTTCAATGGGATTATGTTTTCTTTTTATAGTTGCCAGAAACTGACCATTTAGTTGAAAAATGTTAAATATTTATTTTTAAAGCATTAATTTATTAACAGGAAGAATACACAATCCCCAGAGTCGGAAACCATTTTTTGTCATTTGGTGTTTTACTGATTTGGTGTTTATTTAACAATTTTATACTGGATTATTTTAAAAGCTAGAAGAGTTTCTTCTTTTACATGAACTAAACCAGTAAGAGTTTACATTCTGTAACATCAACACATCTAACCCAACCTTAGCACAGGACCACGTAAATGCATTCTCCAGTAATATTTTCATAGTTTTGTATATTACACACCTGAGAAAAATACGGTTCTCTTTGGGAAAAAAACTTTAACATTTTCTCTTTACATTCTAAAGAAAGAGAAATAAAATAAAAATTGCGAATAAGTATCAATCGTTTGCTTAGGTCAAGAAAGTAGACGCAACTTTATCTATAAAAGAAAAACATATTAGTTAAGGTTATTTGTATCAATTGATAGTATGTATTTTAAAATAGTAAAAAAATATGGATTGAATGAATGATTTCTGGTAAAATAAGCAGAGTTGGCCAGCAAAGAAACCTTTATGACAACAAAACAAATGGACACAACTACGTCTTGGATTCTTAAACCAAGCTATACAGGACCGTGAACTCTGGAATGAGCTGAGTCATGTGAGTGTATATTCTGCGATAGATGGAAAATTGTTCTCTGATGACATAATTCATGATTTATTAGCTTAGTAAAGCACATTTTTTCTGCCTGGAAGGAGGAGAAACAGGAAATAACATGGACGACGAAAACCGTGTGACGAAAATTCGATTAAATATGTAAAAAAGATAAGAGAACGGAAATTTATTATTATTATTATTATTATTATTATTATTATTATTATTAATGATAATAATATAGAATAATGACACAAACCAGTAACACCTATAGGCGTCGTCGTTGGCGGAACTCATTGCCAAGTATTGGTGTGTTCATGGATATTTCGTTCTGTGTGAAATGAGTTCTATGTTGGGTCTGAAGAGACGTCCACAGCCACCGAATGGTTTGGTAGGAGGGTTCAGTGGAAAAGCACAGGATGTTCTTTAGGTTCTGTTCGTTTTTTTCTATTTGTCTTCTTATAAATCGTCTTTGTCTCCGTCGTTGGCGGAACTCGTTGCCAAGTATTGGGGGTGCGTATCCTTGTGTAAAATGACGCCTATGCTAGATTTGAAGATGAATTTTATTTGGGCTCTGCACGTCTCTTTTATTTGTTTTCTGCTGTCTTAGAAAGATGATGTTTAGGTTCTATTCGTTTTTTTTCTATTTGTCTTCTTATAAATCGTCTTTGTCTCCGTCGTTGGCGGAACTCGTTGCCAAGTATTGGGGGTGCGTATCCTTGTGTAAAATGACGCCTATGCTAGATTTGAAGATGACTTTTATTTGGGCTCTGCTCGTTTCTTTTATTTGTTTTTCTGCTGTTTTAGAAAGATGATGTTTTTTTGTAGGTTGCTTTTCTCCAATTGTTTCTTTTGAAGGGCGTCGTATAATTTGTCGATTTTTATCATCAGTAGCACCAATCATATCACGCGTATCATAGCACATATGATATCACACGTCAGTTATCAGAATTTACCGTTTTTCAAGGGAAGGAAAACATTTTGTCAGAAAAGTGCTCGATAAAGAATTAGAAGAACAATATCTAATAAATTAAACAGGTTCAATTGATTTAACTTTTTAAAAGTTCAAAGTTTTGCATACGCAGTACTAATCCGGGTCACCGGAACATAATGAAGTTCCATACCTGATTGAACTTGGTTAATCTATTGAGGACATACATACATATTTCCCTGGTGCCTGCTCAGAGTTAAGATAAGACATGCTAAGACAAGCCTCATACTTAGTCACCCCGTCTGCGAGGGCTGGGTAAACTTTGACTCTTGGCTCGAGTGTACGCTCTCAGGTCCCCACATTGAATAACTGACTTTGTATCACAACCCCCCAGTAGGGTGTGAGGTGTCAGGGTAAATTTTCTTACCTGGCACATTGCGAGTAGGTTTTATCATCTCTCAGTTGCGCCTCTGTCTTCAGGTAGGGTTCGGATCATTTGTGAGAGGTGTCCGGTTTCGGGTCAACACCTGCCGGAAGCTGCACACCCCAATGCGCTAGAGGGGGAATCGGTGGTAATCATCGAGGCCAGCGCAAGTCACGTTTGCCGACAATGGTCATTTTTTCGCCGTGGTACCAGCGTACGCACTCGAGTTCCCTATCATATACTCCACCTTGTGTCACATTATGTCTCAATGAGGAGACAAAGTAAATATCCATGCTTATATGTCGTGTAGGGTCTATCATTTCTCAGCTGTTTCTATGTTATGGGGCAGATTCCGACTCAGCTGTTGCACTGTCCGCGGACAGAAATGCAGTTGAGCAAAATCAATACTTGAAAGTGCTCGGTCCAGGGAGCAGCAGATCGATGCTGCACACTGCCATTTAACTAAAGACTGTGGATCAGTAAAAAAAAAAACAAAAAAAACTAAGATTGTCGAAGATGGGGAATTTTTCTTGGTCTAGGTGTACGCGCTCGGATTCCCCACGTTAAACCCCCAACCCCCACCGTGTGTCACATCTCTCCTCTGTGGAAAGATCAGGGTAAATAACCATACATACATATATATACATATTCCGATTACTTTAAATGTTATTTTTGTTGAAATCCATGTATGAGTAAATTCACTGTTTATTTATGTTAAACAGCGTGAATTACATCTACTGGTTTGCGAATTTAAGGGACCTAATAATGAAGAATATTTTCTGAGGGTTGTTGAATCTAAGTCTCCGTTTCTCTGATATTTACAAAGATTGATTGCCTTAAAAAAATCATATATATATATATATATATATATATATATATGTGTTTGTGTGTCTGTGTCTGTGTGTGTGTGTGACGATAAACTACGTCCGCCAGCAATGTCTTTGATCTTTTGATTCGAGGTTTTGAGGAGCGTGAAACCCCCTCTTAACTCTTGTTGTCCCCATGTCCACACTGACTCGGGGTGGTATCAGCTGTTATGGCACCAGCTATGGGAAAATATCATCTTGATTTTTGTTTGGTTGTGCAAAAATACATAGAAAAATACTAGCAATATATTTATAAAAAACAATTACCAGTAGTAATTGATTTTTAAATCAATACAAAAAGTTCTCTAAATCAGCACTAAAATATGAAAATACATTTTTATGATAAATTATCAGCAATTATATTACAATCTTTACATCTAAAAATACAAACATACTTTTGTCCTGAAAGTATAATAGTATGTACAAAATATTTAGTTGAAGTTATAAAATTGCGCAATAAATATTTAGATTTCAGCATTAAATAAACCACAGAAGTGTTGATATGCCGCTAAACAATAATATATATATATATATATAGGTGTGTGTGTGTGTGTGTGTGTGTGTGTGTGTGTGTGTGTGTGAGTTGAGATCAAATACAGATCAAGTATGAGTCGGAATCCGACAGAATGATAAGATAAGAAAGAAAGAGGAAACGTTTATCAGTCTAAAATATTTAACTTTTATTGAGGTTTTATTGACACGAAACATGTTACATTTATAAATGTTTACTATTTTTTCATTATACTATCAGTCTGTGGCATTGTCCTCCCTTAGCAGCTTGTGTAAATCGAAGGCAGAACAGGGATTAAGAGAGATAGCAACAAAAAAAAAACAAATGACTAAATATACTGAGAGCTATATATGAGAAGAAATTGTGAAGAGCCATTATCACCAATACTCTGTAGGAACACGGCACATAGAAAAAGAGCGGACGCTGGGATAAATGTGTGAGATTTAAAGTGAGTAGGTATTTTGAAGAAGATCAAATAAGACGTCTAAGAAGACGTTGCCATAGTTAGTCAACTGCCCAGTTAATATGAAATGACTGCATCATTTCCAGACATACCGTGAATATATATATATATGTGTGTGTGTGTGGGGGGGGGGGGGTGCGTGTTGCCTGTCCATGTGTCTGTGCATATGTCTGTGTGTGTCTGTGCCTGTGTGTGTTTATAAGTGAATTAAAGTTGATGGGCTTAAAATAATTATGAACTGGAAAAAATTGTTCAGTGTTTTAATAAAAAACACATGCGGATGTTGAAATTTAACTAGCAAGTTAACATTGCTATATAGTATTTCTGTATTCGAACGCCCCCCCCCCCATATATATATATATATATATATATATATATATATATATATATAATCATATCACCCCAAGCAAGGCGAAAACGCCACTGATGCGCAGGGGGCTACGTTAGAGTGAAAAGATTGGAAGAGAAACCGGAAACCACAACCTAAACAGGAAACAAGGAATGAGCCTCTTCACCTGTTCAACAGACGTGGGTGGAGTGTGAACCGGGCGATAGTTTAGACTATCTACTCCAATTGAAAAAAAAAAAAAGAGTGAAAAGATTGGAAGAGAAAACGGAAACCACAACCTAAACAGGAAACAAGGGATGAGCCTCTTCACCTGTTCAATAGACGTGGGTAGAGTGTGAACCGGGCGATCTTTTCACTTTTTTTTTTAATTGGAGTAGATAGGCTAAACTATCGCCCTGTTCACACTCCACCCACGTCTATTGAACAGGTGAAGAGGCTTATCCCTTGTTTCTATATATATATATATATATATGTGTGTGTGTGTGTGTGTGTGTGTGTGTGTGTAATTGGACAATCAGGTCAACACTCGCCGGTAACAGTCTGTTTCATGATTAAATGCAATCTTCAGGTGATGATTGTGTTGAAGCATGAAACACTGTTGTCGTTTGATGTTGACGTAAATGTCCAATTTTATATTTAAACACGCTCTGTCTCTCATATTAAGAAATTTAATCCAGAAATATGGAATCACTTGAAACTATATTTGTATTATTTTGATCATATATATATATAAATATATATGCCGTGGAATAGAGAATATACTTTAGGTGACTAATGAACTAGTCTAGACGGTTAAGTAAAGAACTCTAGTTGAGTCTAAAATTCCGTTGAATAAGCCAAGAGTATTTCTAACAGACATCACAGCGACTAGTATAGGCAATACTTAATAGTATAACTACTAGTAAGCATGTTATATATATAACTATATATTTATCTTTAAACACGTCTCGAAAAACCCACCGAGTATAAACGCTTATAGGTTAGCTACTTACTTATACATATACTAGCAGTATAGCCCGGCGTTGCTTGGGTGTAATGAAAGCCTTAAAACTAATTCATGGTCCTGGAGCTCAGACTCAGCCTAAAGAATATTTGTGTGAAGTTTGGTGAGAATCAAATAAAAATTGTGGATTTGTATAAAGGACATACAGACAGATAAACAGATACACACACAAACATCTTGCTTTATATATATATATATATATATATATATATATATATATTATCAATTTTCTGCACTATTGTAAGAACTGACACCTTGAAACTTCTGAATGTCGTTTCTTATGTCATTGTCTAGACTATCTACTCCAATATTTAATCCATAACAATTGGAGGAGGTGGAATCATACCTTTCCGAAGAGAAGTTGTGCTTAAGTAAATACAACTATAACGAGTAGAATTTGAACTCAGCTCTCCGATATCACATTCCGAGCTGATATCCATTACACCACCTGCACATTCACAAAGTTGAAACAATGAATAACAGAGTTAACAAGCTTGTTATATATGTTAAAACATGGACTAGAATGATAGTCAAGAGAGGATCATTACGTAGAGGTACAAAGGATGGGAAGTTAAAGAGAGTCATGTCCTGAAGTATCGCGTGTATAAAAGTAAGTACTGGTGTAAATCTTTTTACTGACATGTCAAATCTTGCGTGGCTATTTTTTTTTTTTTTTTTTTGCATAGGGCACCTCATAAACTCACAACTCATTGTCAATCAAGACTCGCGTGCGATTAACTCACGCGAAGGTCCCTTGGTATAAACTTGACATAGCATGACTAAAATATTAGACTTACATGACCTTGATGATCATGGCTCTCCACAATGACATTTGTAGTTTTTAATAAATTTTGTCTTTTCGTAATCTCTCCTAATCCCTTTTCTGACATCCACTTACACATGCTCGCTAGGTTGGTTATTCGTTGTTTTCCTCTACCCCACTTGCCTCCATTCTTATTCTATGCAACGCATTCCTTCATGGTTTTCCGATCATGATTCTCTAGAACTTTCTTTATTGTGTAGCTTTTAACAGTTTTTCTCTCTTTGCTAAAATCACCACCATCCGTTCTATTCACTCAAGACCGACGGTTAAGGAGCTCGCTTCCTTCCCCTATCTCTTTTGCCCTCAGTATGCTCCGTGAGGGTTAAGTTTATACCAACCCATTCGTCCTCATTAAATAACCAAGAAATTTTAGCTGTTTTTTTTTTCTGATTCTGAGTATTAGTGTTCTTTTCGTTGGCATTTTCTTTATGAGTTCCTTCTTGCTTATTTGTTTCGTCCCTAGAATTTTCAGTATCTTTCTGTAGAACCACATTTCTGCTGTCTTTAGTTTTTCTTTATATGTATAGAAATTGTCCAGCATTCACTGCGATATAAGCTGATAGATAATCATATAGTAATCCAGAACCCCTTTCTCTGTTTCTAAAGAACCACCATAGAGAAACTTTCCTACCTTCCATCAATATGGATGGTGCTAGTCACCTAAAAAGCAGCAGACTTCGCCTCTTTGGTCGCACTCTCTCAACCGACACCAAAGAGGCGAAGTCTGTTGCATTTAGGTGACTAGCACCATCCATATTGATGGAAGGTAGGAAAGTTTCTCTATGGTGGTTCTTTAGAAACAGAGAAAGGGGTTCTGGATTACTATATGTCGGTTAACTAGTAGGTTGACTACAAAGACTACACCGAATCTATAGCTGCATCTTCCGCGAGGAAGTTTGGGTCACTCTGTCGGGCTAGAAAAAATTTTTCTTGTCAGAATCCATCTTCCTCATTTCTAAATCTACATTCGTCTGTGAATTGAATACTGTTGCCATATCTGGTCGGGTGCTACTGCTATTCATCTCTAGGTTCCCAACAAAATGTTAAGGAGAATATGCAATTTAATCGGTCCTGACTTGGCAGCTCGCATTTAGTTACTGTCTTACCGACGGGATGTGGCTTCCTTCTGTCTTTTCTACAAATATTTTCACGGCTTCTGCTCTGACAAGCGTTTTCCCCTGATGCGATATGAATTTCCCTGGTACGACATGAATTTACTCATGCTATTAGATTGGCATCAAAATTACACTCTTTTACCGTTAAAATAGTCAAATGCAATCACCACTTCTACTCTCTCAGTTTCTTTTCCCGCATATCCTGCCTATGAAACTTCCTTCCGTATACTTGCTTCTCTGATAGATACAATTTTCAAAGGTTTAAATGCAACGTCAATTGCCATCTTCTACCTCTCTAAATCCCATCAGTTCTTTGGTATCCCTTATATCCTGTTTTTCTCTCTCTGTAACTCCCTGCGAACCAGTGGCAGTCCTGCCTTGCTTGGGGTAAAACGATTATAAAGAAATTAAAAGAACTCCGTTCTATCAAAAACTGAGCTTATAGCTCAGTCCACGCACCATTATATCGCTGTTCTGTACATGAATAATAATTAGAAATTTACTTATGATGACCATTAAAGACACAGCGGTAATTGTGTTGGTGGTATCAGTAGCATTACATTTCTCTGTTGTTAAAACAGATATTACTTAACATTTGAATTTAATGAAAATCAGCTGTTTCTGTTTTCTAATAAAATGCGACATGTTTTATGCCTGTTTTAGTCAATCTATTATAGTCAAACCCATCCAGACCTTTTAAAACGAGGCTGAGAAAAATATAATTAAGGAAGCATCTGGTTAATTTTCAAATGAGCGGAAAACCAAATAAACTAAACGCATTTCTATTCGACTTAAAGTAAACTATACTGTTTTCCTAATAGGAAAGGTGTGTTTCTCGATTTCCGTTCTGTTTTGCTTTTGTTTTGTTTTGTTTTTTTTCCTTCTTTTTGCTCGATTATGCCTATGCACAAGTCAGTGGTAGGAGCGTAGGCCCGAAGGTTTAAGAATTTGAAATGTTATCCTTCGCACCAAATTAGTAGTTCTTATTCTTTATCTTTGGTCAGTAAAATAACTAATTTTTATCCAGATCAAATAGTTTTTTACTTACTCTTTTGCTGAGTACGAATAAATTCTCTTTCTCTCACTCCCAATCTCTCACTCTCACTCCTTCTTTCTCTCTCATATATATATATATATATATATATATATATATATATATATATATATATATATTCGCTATTATATATATATATATATATATATATATTTATGCGTGTGTGCGTGTGTGTATTTCTGTATTTAGGCAAAAATTTTCTTTTAGACATGTCAGAATATTTTTTAAACATGTCTGACCATTCGTCTATTTCTAGACATCTGCAACAACATTCCTGTCTAAATACGCAATATAAAAAAAAGTAATGATTGATAACACAACTATCCTACACCAAGAAAACAACAAAAGCAAACTACAGATCATCGAGGCAATATATTCATTAAAAAGCTTTAGCCGTCAATTAATAGAATCAGCTATGAATATTGTAGTAATGTTCTAAAATATTTATATATATAAAAAAAACTGTTTTTTCATGCTTTAGCACGTGCATGACCATGACATTACAACATTTCATTTTGGATAACGTTCATGTTCTAATGAACGCTAAGAAATTTGTCAACCGTTATATTTGAAGCAAGAAAAACATTTACAATAATTTTTGCAACAGAGTTTATATATATATATATTCTTCACTGTTTGCTGCAACTCTGAGTTTCCTGCATGTGATAATTGTCAGGCACAAATAGAAATCTTGCGAATGTAAAATTTCCATATTTATAGCCTACAGTTAAGCTAATGTTATAGTCTACGTATTTACTTCAAAGAAAAAAATTGTAAAAAATGAATTTAATAATAAATAAATTAATTAAAATTAAGAACAATATATATATTCATAACCACATACTTGTATACATGTATAAAAAATACACATGTCTATAGTCCATCATAGAAATTCCAATATGCAACTATGTTTTTATCAATTTTTCCCACGCAATACATAGTATAGTGCCCTATCTACAGGGAATGGACTCTTACTCCTTCAATAAATACTAACCTGCGTAACTTCCGGAGAGGTAGTCGAGAGGTAGTCGTGAGGCAGTGGTGAGGCAATCGAGACACAGTGTAACTGGACAGTTTGAACGTACACTTCTATCTGCTGACTAATAACACTCTTATTTTGTATCTATGTTCTGTTACTCCAATACGCTGGTTAAAATTTACCTTATTGTTTCCGTGTCTTTCTTCCTGGCCCTAACAGGTCATAACAACTCCTGTTCAAAAGACCTCGAACTCAACTTTGTCAAACACTCTGCCTTCGAGCGGAGAAGATCCCAGACGAGGCTATGCCGAAGGGCAGTTTCGTCTGGGAGAAAGTAGACAAGACCCGATCACGCTTATGCAGAGTCTACAGGAAATTTTTGCCTGAGCGTACGCAATGGGAATGCCCCACGCAAAAAAAAAAAACAAAAAAACTAGTCACATCTCGTGGGAAGTGGGGTCGGGTAAATTCCTAGTCTCATTGGGATTTGGAGTTCCGCTTGAACTCCCTCTTTTCAAGCTCTCTGTCTTTGGGCAGAAAGCGAGTCAGTCGGAGTTATGTCTTTGGGCAGTATCATGAGAGATAAGGATAGAGAAGGGCGATCCAACTAATGCGTGAGCTGAGGAATTTTTGCCGTTGTGCACGCACTTGGAAACCTCGCGTTAACTCCCACCTTGCGCTACATCCTGCCTCTGTGGAGAGGACTTGGGTAAATACTCAGTCTCACTGCGATTATACAGAACGCACTAAAACAGATTTTTTCCAAGAATTGACAGTGTGGAGTAGACTCCCGCGTGGATGCTTTTCTAAACAATACAATATTGATCTATTTTGGTCAAGGGTTGCTCGTTATCTACTCGATAGTAGCTCTGTGGTTGGTTGGAATTAAGCACCCTGCCCATAAGTAACAGCTAAACTGACTCAAAATCTGATTCTTCAATCTCGTTTACAGGTAATGCATGCAAAACTGGTGTTTTTTATCATCCATCATTCAATGAACATGACCCAACCTTCGCAGTTGTCGCTGCGAGACAAGATGTGAGCTCAAGAATCATGTTCGCTCCATCATGGCGGATCTATTGATGGATAGCTGAGCAAACATCTGCATGCTCAATTTTCGTTGAGTAGCGAATTCTTTGAGATGCTAATGTTGTCTGCGTTCACTTTGCAAATTTCTGACCAATGTTAGTTTTGTAAGCATAGTCCGTTTTGTAGAACTAGTCCATTTTGCAGATTGTTGTAAAACACTGTATTTTCTCATATTTATCACACGCACACATACACACACATACACACAAATTTCTAGGTCTAAGTTAATCTCGCTCAAAAAACATTGAATGAAAATCATTTACTATGATTATGTTTATTAAATGATTATCCTTATTATATTATATTTAATTAATATATATTATATTATGTTTAATAAAAACTATATAAAGTTAAGTTGTTTTTAAAATAATATGTTCATTATGTAATGTTTACTAAGAGATTATATTTATAAATAAGTGTATAATAGATTATTCAAGTATTATGTTTATTTTATTATGCTTATATTTAATAAAATATATATTTATAATTTTACGTTTATATTTATTAAAAGATTGTGTTGTTTTAAAATATTTGTCTATATTTCTGAGATGAGGTAGTATTTACACTATTTACATTAGTCAGACTATCGTCTTCATCTTTAATGTCATTTTACGACGTTTCGGTCGTTGTACGCTCCGGCCTTCTTCAAGTGCTAGGAATTTCGAACTGAACACTTTATTACGATTACTGGAGTATATCATTCACATTGCTTGCGCGAAGCCACTTCTCAAGGACACATGACCCAGTGGGTAGAGACATTGGTTAGTTCCAGTGTTATGACCCAAAGAGTTGTGCGTTCAGTACTAGGCTACAGCGGTGGTGAACAAATAACTTAGAGAGTCAAGTTAAAGGGAGATAACTCATGACTATCAGAAGTAGCTTTGCACAAGGAAGTTTTTTTTCAATAGGTTGTCATTACTTTCAGCGGTAGACTGTTTGCTAACCAAGGTTATAGAACCTAACCTGTTCTGCTATTCAACCGGAAGAAGAGATGGATTAATACCTTTCACAAGAGTATTTGCGCGTAAGTGAATGCAACGAATTCAAATGGAATTCGAACTAGGCTCTCCGATTTCTCATTCCTAGCCTATATCCATTGCACCACAACGCACATTCGAATGAATTTTGAACTAATAACAAAAATGTGCTGCAGGTTCTTGTTTAAGGTTAAATAATGACTACTTCTTTTTCCAGTTGTGAGGACGTGAGCGATCATAGTTCTCAACAACTTCCTATGATTTTTACCTTTTCATTTTCATTGCGTCATCTCGAGGTAAATTTTTCCGCTGACAAAAAGTGGAAAGATTTTAGGGAATCAATTGCAAGGGCTGCTATTAGGAATTTTGCTCCTTGTGTCGGGCTACACAATTTTATTGATAAAATCTATTTTATACATTTATGAATATTAGCGGAACCCGTGGAATTTCCACGGAAGGATAATTTTTATTTCCTGGAAAATTTGCATTTCCATACTACAAATTATAGTAACGTCTTTAAACATAAAGGTATTGCATAATAAAATAATGATGTCACAGAGTGTAATTTCATTAAAATATCTATAAAAGTAATGTCCATAGAAACTACTTTACTGTAATCTTATATTATATTAAGCGGCGTATGCACAGACCATAACCAAAATACTGTACGCTATTTTGTGAGAGAATTTGAAAGATAATTTTTTTTTATTACTGAAAAATCATGGCTCCTGTATCCATTGTAAACAGAAAAGACCAACTGAGTAATGGCCAAGGGTGTAGAGGCCAGAAATTTCGTTATTAGGTGGCGGTATACAATAACAAGCCTACCTATTTTTACTATATTGTACACTACACACACATAGACGCACACAATTACTGCTACAACCACCAGCTTAAGCTGCTACTGATACGGTAATGTTATAGGCCCTCTCCTCCTACTCTCTCACTCTTTACTACCCTTCCGTTTGGCAAAGGTGAGAGTAAGGCTGTGGAGAGATACAGGAGAAGGAAAAGCTTGTGTAGAGAGTAAGTGGCGTAACGGACGGAGGAACTAACTAACTAACTAAGTAACTAAGGAAGGAACAAACAGAATTATTATTTAATGCCATTTGTCTATGCATATTACTGCCACAGCTATTCTGGGAACCAGCTATATTTTTAGAGATATAATACAAAGAAACACATCTCTGTCGTTTCTAGTCTCGTCTTCACTTGTATGGAAACAGTCAAGCATTTGCTGATATATAATAGAGTTAAGCATGACACATTTTGAAAGGATATGAGAATAATCCAGAATCTATACTGACAGCAAGTCGCTTGCATAAGGATAGAAAATGAATTCAGTAAATATGCGAAACTAGAAAGAAGAGTAAGATGCGTCTTCTTACCAAATACCTATACAGTAAAACGATTCTGAGAAATTAGTAATCCTAACAAGAATCATAACTTGCGACCACAATTTTAAAATGTAAGATATGCAGTTGACACAGTGTTGATAATGGATACAGAAAGGAAACTACAAGTACTTTTGTTATCCTACCTTACGAAAGGTAGGGTTGAATAACAAGCAAAAGGACTAAACATCAATAACAAAAAGACAGAATGTATGGTTTGTTAGAAAAAGGCCTAACATGCAAATTACAAATTGGATATACTAAAATAAAACAAGCACAGAAATTTAAATTTCTGTGAAAAGATTTAACAGAGTATGGAAAGTGTGACACTGAAACCTGAAGGCGTATTGATATAGCGAAAGAAAGCTTCCAAAAGCTAAGCAAAGTATTAAGAAACATGTAACTTTCGTTAGAAAGAAGGATAAGAATGCTGAAATGTCATGTGGTATCAGTCCTCCTACATGTCAGTGAATACTGGACAATCTAATCACAGATAAAAAAGACACTTGAGGCAACAAAAATGTGGTTCTATAGAAGGATACCGAGAATGCCATGAACTGAACATGCGAGCAACAATGAAGTTTTAGAGAAAATGACAAAAAAAAAACACTTGTAGTTAACGTCAGAAAGAGAGAGTTGAAATTTCTAAGGTACATTACATGGAAAAAGGCTTTATTAAGAGCGACAAAAGATAGGAAATCGGGGAGAGTCACGATTGCCAACATCCCTTCAGGACATGGCACATAGAAGAATAACAGTTCAGAACACGAAATTCATTATAATTGTTTTTCTTGTGTAGAGATATTTGAATAAACGGTCTTTTGAACAGGATTAGAGGCTTCTCCCTTGTTTACTGTTTAGGATTGGTTTTTCCGGTTCCTTATAGCACCTACTTCAACTTTATAATTCGAAGGTCTCTATTGTCTTGCTCATAGTTCTTCCCTGTCTTTTGAACAGGAGTAGAGGTTTATCCCTTATTTCATATTTAGGATTAGGTTTCCGGTTCCTTATAGAATCTACATCAACTCTGTACTTCTAATACCTCCATTGTCTTGCTCACAGTTCTTCCTGGTCTTTTGAACAAGAGTAGAGGTTTATACCTTGATTCCTGTTTAGGATTTGGTTTCCGGTTCTTTCTAAAGTCTGATTCAACTCCATACTCCAAACGCTTGCCTTTTCCTACACTAATATAAATCCACATAATGCCCTTCCTTGAGTGGATCTTCAGCCTTGGGAATATTATTTTAAAAAATTGTAACGAGTCTCATTTAATGTAGCTAAACGGGTTCAAGCGACAATGTCCATGTAGTTGTGTTTATTGTTTTATCTTATAATTTCAGCGGCTATTCTTTCTTATCAACAGTCGCTCTTGTAAGTAGTAAGTGCGTCATTTTGAAAGACGACAATTGAAAAGGCTTTATCTAAACTTAATACAGCATTTGTCATACGTACTTCAAACGAGAGATTTAATCAACGCAGAAAAAAATAACTTGTGGGAGTGATTACATCAACATCAGTCAGTCAGTTAAATGCCATACGTGAAACACGCTTGGGCGATCATGTCTCGAAATAGACATGCCTGACTGGACAGAAGATTATCCCGCAGTAGGTTGCCATTGCTTTCTGCGGTAGATTGGTTGCCGACCAAGGCTATAGAACCCAATATGTCCTGTTATTTAACCCATAACTGGAAGGAAGAGACGGGTTAATACCTTTCCCAAGGGTATTTGCGCGTAAGTGAATACAATGGATTCAACTGGAATTCGAACTCCGCACCCCGGTTTCCGAGCCGATATCCACTGTACCACAACGCACATCTACATTAGACATTACATTTTCAGTTGTTGCTGATAAATCTCATGCCGTGAAGGTGTTAAGGCCCCCTTGCCCCTCCAGCTCTCACGGTCTTGGTAGAGCGTCGGAACGCTCTCCAGCTGCTGGAGGTCCTGGGAGACCACGATCTTTGAGCGACTGCGTGGTCTGCTGCGAGGTCATTTTCAGTCTGCAGATGTCGGGTCGAACTGGTACATATATAAAGACAATTTCTCTTGAAAATATTAAAGTCATTCCTTCTCACAATATTCTATTTTAAACTGAATTTTTCTGAGATGGAAAGACGATATCTTTGTCGTTGAATAGGCCTAATAATCTTAAAATCTTTTAATAACATAGATAAAACATTGTCAATGTTTCCTTTCGTCATACATCCGTTCCCAGCATGTCTCGTAGAAAGTCTTAGATTGTGTCAATTTGTTAGATGAAACGTTGTCATTAACTAGTTTTCCTTTCATCATATATTCGTTCCCGGTTTACACTTAGCAGAAAGAAGATGTAATAGTCTTAGATCGTAGATATGTTTTACATGAAACATTATCATTACTAATCTTAATGAGATTTTTTCTTTGGAATTTATTTTCTATATAGCTCAGCGCTCAGGCAGAGTTTAAATTCTTAAAGTCGCAGCGTGGCGTGATTTTAACCAGCAGATGACAGTTTAGGAACCAGTTTGAACAAAGCAACACCTTGCCTTTATACGTTATTCAAACGTACTTGCTATCAAAAGTCTACAGTAACCGACAAGTTTACACAACATTTTTCCTTAACCTGAACTTTTTCTTTTTAATATCAAAGTTTAAGTAATAAAGAACAATGAACCAGTATTTTTTCAGATTAAATCATGTTTTGTTTTATTGTCTTTTTTCCATAAAACGTAGCTTTTTTAATGCTATATTCTTTCATACTAGGTGATCCACAGATTATAATTTTAATCTGTGAATTGTCACTATTTATTAGTAAAAAAAAAGTGGTGCGGTTTCCTAATACCTACTCTGCGATTTGGAATTCATAAGTCTCCTTCTCGTAGACTGATTGCCACCCAAGGCTAGAGAATGAAGTATAATTTGCTATGTAGTCCATAACTGTAAAGACAGAAGATAGATTCATGCTTTTCACACGGTTTCGAATTCAAAGTTTTCCTTCTCCTAAACAGATTGTTTTCCAACAAAGATTAGAGATCGGAGCCTACTTCGCTATTTAACCCATAGCTTAAAGGGATGCATTGATGCCTTTCGCACGTTTTGTTATTCAGACCTTTCATGTTTGGAATTCAGTGTTTTTCTTTTCTTAGACTGATTACCACTCAAGGTTACAGAGTCAAGTTTACTGTTCTATTTAACCTATAGTAGGGAGAAAAGTAGATTGACCATTGGCTTTCGCAAGGTTTGGAGTTGGAATAGTTTCCGCTAAAAGTAAGAGTGTTCAGCCTGCTCGGCTATTTGACCTGTAGATTTGGACGTGGAGACGAGATGCATTCATTCTTTTTTCAAAGACCAGAGTGAACGCAACAGACTAACCCGGAATTCGAATTGCCGATAACCGTTACACTACACGCATATTATTATAGAAAATAATAAATTAATATTATATTATCACATTATTATATTATCATATTATTATTATTATAGGCATCTTCATTATAGGAATGTTTCTGCCACTAGTTAAATTTATGTCAAAGTTTATATTATACGAAGCCAAGACGAAAGAACTTCCATGACATTAATCCATATAATATTTTACAAAGTCTTAAAAACTCAAAGTGTATTTAAAAATAACTTGAAAAAAACTACAACATCAAACACCCATATCCCAACCTCTAGTAATTACATCCAGACAAACATGCATATGCACAAAAACTGAGTCTCATTATGTACTTAATTGTGAAGTAAGAACATACGAGGGTCATTCAATAACTAAGGTGAATTTTTCTGTATAAGGACTTCTAATACAGATAAAAGCTTACATTTTTTTAAAATTTTTTTCTTTTCTTTTTCAAAGGGATTTAATTTTTTTTGCAGATTGAAAAAAGAACTTTGAGAGTTTTAGAGATTAACAAAGATGGCCGACCAAGAAGCATGCTCCAGGATTGAACAGAGGTCAGTTATCAAGTTTTGGTTGCTGAAGGGCGCAAACCAGTTGAAATTCATAGGAGAATGTCAACTGTGTATGGTGCCACATGTTTCAGCCAAAAAATGTCTACAAGTAGGCTAAATTGTTTAAAGAAGGACAGAGCAGTGTTGAGGATGAAGACAGGGATGGGAGGCCTACAGAAGTGATGTCTTCTGAGGTGATCGAATCAGTCAATGACCTCATTCAGTCTGACAGAAGGGTGACAATGGATGACATTGCAAGGACTTTGATCCTATCTGTTGGGACAGCACACAAAATTGTCCATGATGACCATTCCTACATGGAGTCGTCTTGCATTAAGACAACGCAATGCCTCACACAACAGCCCAAAGGGTGCAGACCATCAACGAGCTGGGCTGGGAACTGTTTCCTCATTCCCCTTACAGTCGAAACCTTGCCCCTTCAGATTTTCACCTGTTTGGTCCCTTGAAAGCGTTCACGAGAGGCGTGAAGTTTGAAAGTGACGATGAAGTCAAAAGTGCTGTGAGCGATTGGCAGAGGCATCAGTCCAACATTTTTACGCTGACGGAATACGGAAGATTGTGCACACTGCTTGGAGTCTACGTGAAAAAAGAAAAGAAAAATTAAGCTTCTATCTGTATTAGAAATCCTTATACCGAAAAATTCACCTTATTTATTGAATGACCCTCGTATATCATATTTTTATTACTTCAAAACTCCTAAGAAAATGAAATTTTGACATTACATGAAGAGTCGATATGCCGGTAAACAAACAACACAACATAATTAAGATTAGAAAGAAACAGTTTAAATTTCTAGGGAACAGAATGAGGAAAGCTGGCATGGAAAATTTGACACTCACATAGCATATTGACGATAAAAAGTACAGAGGATATCAGCGCATATCTTGACAGAATGATTGCCAGAACAGGGATTAAGAGAGTGAAAATACAAATTTGGTAAGAGCTACAAAGGAAAGAAAACTGAAGGGAGCCATGATCTCCCACATCCTGAAAAAACACGACACACAGAAGAAAAAAAGGAACTGACATGCTCCCTGCCTTGAACCCCAGCGGCTTGGCTACATGACATGGTATCTTCCAGTTGCTAGAATCGTTCCTTCAATCGTTGCATGAGTAAAACTGACACGTTCCTGAGCTCCCCGTAACTCCATTATATATATATATATATATATATATATATATATATATATATATATATATATATATATAAACTTATTTATAAATGGAACTTTGTCTCTGTGTGTGTGTGTCTGTGTGTGTGTCCGTTACCTATAGACTTCAAAACGGCTGAACCGATTTTCTTGAAAATTACACAATTGTACTATAAGCGTCTGCGAGTGTTCTTAGCTAGGTTTTGTGTCGAGGTACTCCAAATAAATATCGAAAATCGATAATCGAAAAAATTGGGTTATACAAGCAGTGGTCCGATTTTAATCAAATTTGATACACTCATAGACAAAGACATAAGAAACGATATTCAGAAGTTTTAAGGTTGCAGTTCTTACAATAGTGCAAAAAATTTGATATCGATACCAGGAAATCAAAATTTGACTTACATCCATTCATTTTTCTTTCAGTCTACGGTTTCGCTTTAACTGGAAACAACTATTGCTTTTTAGTCTTTCGTGCCAACGTCCAAAAGAGTCTGAGCTGCAGGACCATGAATTAGTTTTAAAGCTTTCATTACACCCGAGCCGGGCTATAATGCTAGTATATATATATATATATATATATATATATATATATATATATATATATATATATATATACAAATATGTATACACATATATGTGACAATAAAGCAGTGCTAAAACAATGTCGTATAAACAGAGCTATTAATTATATATGTTAATAATATACATATTATCTTACGTCGATGGCACGACTCAGAGTTTCATGCACTACGCAATCATCAGTTGCATCTTATAAACTGACCGTTTAATAGATTTTAATAATAACTCGATGTTCATGGACGTTAAATCTTATAATGTTAGGTTACTATTTTTTAATTTTATCAAGAGTAAAATTTAAATAGACAAAAATTACAGGGATATAAAAAATTAAAATTATAATTTTAAATTAAAAAAAATTAAATTAAAACAAATTATTAACATCCAGGGAAATGAATTCAAAAGGGTGTAATTCTTAATTCTAATAGCAATATTTTCAGTAGAAAGAAAGAAAGAAAGAAAGAAGGAAAGAAAGAAAGAAAGAAAGGTGGAAGTAAGGAAGTGAGAAAGTAAGAGACAAACGTATAGTGGATTCTCTATCAATCAAAATGTAAGAATTTAAGTATTTTTCTATGGCAGCATGTGGGCATTAATTCCCTTTTAGTTAAGTAAATTAAGGGTTATTTATATGCTTTAAGATGACAAGATTTTTCTAAAAGACATGTTACATCTGTCTCCTTAGCGATCACTCTAAATACCTTCGTAATCACCATCAGACTCATCCTACTCTTTTCGAACCCTTTGCATAATCCTCAGATTGACACCGAAACACTCTTTACTCTGACCAGAGCTTGAACTCACAATTATTATGTTACCAAATTCGCTCGGCTAATTTCTTTGTTTCTTATATCATTCATGTTCAACGGTACTTGAAACTGATAATCGCCGTGGCCTGTAGAATATCTATGTATTAACCGAGTGTTTCCGGAAGAAGTTTCATGTAATCTGCGCACAAGGACATTTTGCGTTATCTTGACGAAACAAGTAATCACGACCTGAATAAATAGCGAGCACGAAAGAATGTAAATAGTTTTCAACAAGATTTGTGTGTGGCACACCTGCAAAAATAGAGTGAAGTCTCGTTAGCGGTCCGTGCGAACCCACAAAACACATCCTACTCAATTACAAACTTACAAGTTGTATAAATAGCCTCATACGGGCAATGGGGTTTCTATGAGGCAACAAAAATAGGCGTATGGCTCTTTCGGGTTTTGTCTGGCCTCTCCGTTACCCACCAACACAATAAATTAGAAGTGTAGTTGATATGGATGTGCGTTGTGGATATCGACTCGGAACGACAAGTCGGGGAGCCGAGTTCGAGTTCCAGTTGAATTACTTGCATTCAATTACGCGCAAATACCCTTGGGAAAAGTATTAATCCGTCTCTTCCCTCGAGTTATGGGTTAAACAACAGGCCTAATTGGGCTCTATAACCTTGGCTGGCAACCATTCTACCGCAGTCTTTCGAGATATGATCGTCCAAGCATGTCTCACGTATAGCACTTAACTGACTGTGTTGATATATATTTTAATAACATTAGATTTTTCGAAACAAATCTGCAGTGATATTCAGATAACTTAAAACGATTATTTCATTACTTATTTTGGCACATAACTTCACTTATATTTATTGCTATGTGACAAAAACTATATTCAGTGCAGTATTTAAACAAATAAGCCGCAAATAATCAACAGTGCCTTTTTATAGACATCTGTTACTTATTGTTAATGAAAACATTTTTTATTTACATACGTAGCGAAGTAATTGTTCTAAGTAGCGAAGTAATTTTTCTAAGTAGCGAAGTAATCGTCACAATAACGCGGTTAATAGAAAGAAATACTGCCTAATTTATTACGGAAAAATCTTTCCAAAAACTAAAACCATAATTAATACCCGTAAAGTTTGTCTTGAACAATAGCTGTGACATTTATTTGAAAGCAACCTTATCATTGCTACTAATGCTAATAACAGTTTTTTTATGAGTTCTCTAAACTGCTTAAATTATTAGTATTTTATTTAATAAAGTTAAATGTATTTTGGTTAAATGTAAAAATAGAAAATTCTGCTCGCCTTCACTTTGAGTTTTGCTTTCCCTCACTAATGTACACTTGAATAACTTGACAACCAAGTTATCCTCATCTTTCTGATTGATAGAAATGACATTGTTCTGTCCCAGACGTTAAAATTTAGGAAAATTCATCTGTTCAATGCAATGAAATTATGTGCATGAGCTATGATATATAATACATCTATCCATGTGCTATGCTATAAAATTCTTCTGTCCATGCGCTATGATATTGTTGTGGGGGTCTCCCTTTTTCAGGATGATAGTAGACTTGTCTAGAGTATACATATACTCCTGCAAGACAACAAGAGATCCGAGTGATAACATCAGATCCATGAGATACCGACAGACTCCGAACGATACCGAAAGATGCCGAGAGATACAGCGTCAATAGTTCATAGTAGCTCTGAGCTCCACTCAGCAGAATATTATTATAGAGCACCCTTCAGCTTCCGGCGTGGACATACTAATTCTACTACGGCTTCACTTCAGAGACCTGTATATATCCTTCTTACTAAATCCCTATTCCTGGACCACTAACCCTCGTTCAAATTTTGTACTTTTTACGTTAATATACTTATTTTTCAATTTCAAATTTTGTTTGTTGTTCCTTTATTTCGTGTGGTTCCCATCCTCGGGATCCACAACATATATAAAATTAATCTGTCTTTATGAGCATCAGGAAGAGACAGCTGAAGTTCCTGGGACACGAAATGAGGAAGGAGGGCTTGGAGAATCTGATACTAACAGGCCAGATAGAGGGAAAAAGAGACAGGGGAAAACAATGGATAACATATTTGAAGGACCTAATCAGGTGGATGACAGAACGAGGATTGCACGGTGTAACAGGAGAAGGCGTGCTCAGAGCCACCAGGGATAGGGAAACGTGGAAAGCCATGATCGCCTACGTCCTGAAGGGACAAGACACATAGAAGAAGAAGTTACGCGGTAAAGTTTTTTTATTAGTCGAAGACTACGAAAGAGCATAGAAACCAGTGTACATACAATGCACTGACTGATGGAGAAAAACTCAGTTTTGAATTGGGATGTGATTTGATAAAATGTCTTCCTTCGTTGTATGATTGCCATCATTATCAGTCGCTGACGATCTCGTTCTTGCTTCATCTTTGGGCACTGGAATTTTATGCGCTGCTGATGTCTGTTCGGAATTCGTATAGTACTAGAATAACCCGGTTATTTTCTACCTACGAAAAATTTAAAGCAGTTCGAAGATAAAGTGCCTCCTCGTTTAAGTCCGAGCTATTACACCTCGGTTAAAGACTTACGCACCCTCATGGTTGCCATAGCTACACTGACACAGCTTCACTACCTCTTTATCAATGTCACATGCACATTCCCTGCTAGAGCGAATAGTCCAGTGTATTGATATCTATTTTGGACTTCAATTTAGAATACTCTTATGAGTAACCATTTTATGCTTCGAGACGAGTAACAGAAAAGGTCATTTGCTTGTTTTATATTGTCTGCTGTGGGATTGTATTAGCAATTTAATGTCAGTCTGCTCATCGCATGATTAATTGGCTCTAAAAACAGTTAGTGAGTGGGTGGAAGTCGATGACCTACTTGCAGATAGGTTGGTGGTCTATCTCGGCTTGCAATAATATGAAAGCGGAGTCGTAATAAAGATGAATAGAATATAAGCTAGAGCATCTGCTAAAAGAAATTGAGTGCAAAACAGATGTCGTCTCTTAACTCATGGCTAATGTTTTTCTTTCTTTCTCCTTTTTCTTTCTTCTTTTTCTTTTTCTTATTTACAGGAATTATCTTTCATTTTTGCTTTTTATTACAATTCTTTTTTTTTACTATTTTATTTTCTACTGTTGTTATTTATTTCTAGTTTTTGTTCGTTCTTTCAAGTGTTGAAGTTTCTTTTTCGTATTTAAGGTGATTTCCTTCATTTTTGCTTTCTTTTCTTCTTCTCTTTGTCTTTCTTGATTTCTTTCTTATTCATCGTTCTACATTCTACTGTTGTTATTTATTTCTAGTTTTTATTCGTTCTTTCAAGTGTTGAAGTTTCTTTTTCGTATTTAAGGTGATTTCCTTCATTTTTGCTTTCTTTTCTTCTTCTCTTTGTCTTTCTTGATTTCTTTCTTATTCATCGTTCTACATTCTACTGTTGTTATTTATTTCTAGTTTTTATTCGTTCTTTCAAGTGTTGAAGTTTCTTTTTCGTATTTAAGGTGATTTCCTTCATTTTTGCTTTCTTTTCTTCTTCTCTTTGTCTTTCTTGATTTCTTTCTTATTCATCGTTCTACATTCTACTGTTGTTATTTATTTCTAGTTTTTATTCGTTCTTTCAAGTGTTGAAGTTTCTTTTTCGTATTTAAGGTGATTTCCTTTATTTTTGCTTTCTTTTCTTCTTCTCTTTGTCTTTCTTGATTTCTTTCTTATTCATCGTTCTACATTCTACTGTTGTTATTTATTTCTAGTTTTTATTCGTTCTTTCAAGTGTTGAAGTTTCTTTTTCGTATTTAAGGTGATTTCCTTCATTTTTGCTTTCTTTTCTTCTTCTCTTTGTCTTTCTTGATTTCTTTCTTATTCATCGTTCTACATTCTACTGTTGTTATTTATTTCTAGTTTTTATTCGTTCTTTCAAGTGTTGAAGTTTCTTTTTCGTATTTAAGGTGATTTCCTTCATTTTTGCTTTCTTTTCTTCTTCTCTTTGTCTTTCTTGATTTCTTTCTTATTCATCGTTCTACATTCTACTGTTGTTATTTATTTCTAGTTTTTATTCGTTCTTTCAAGTGTTGAAGTTTCTTTTTCGTATTTAAGGTGATTTCCTTCATTTTTGCTTTCTTTTCTTCTTCTCTTTGTCTTTCTTGATTTCTTTCTTATTCATCGTTCTACATTCTACTGTTGTTATTTATTTCTAGTTTTTATTCGTTCTTTCAAGTGTTGAAGTTTCTTTTTCGTATTTAAGGTGATTTCCTTCATTTTTGCTTTCTTTTCTTCTTCTCTTTGTCTTTCTTGATTTCTTTCTTATTCATCGTTCTACATTCTACTGTTGTTATTTCTTTCTTTCTCGTTTCTTATTTGTTATTCTATTTTCTATCGTTTTTTCTTTCTTTTCCTGCTGTCGCTCTTTCATTAATTTTTCCTTCTGCTTTCTTGTTGTCGTTTTACTTTCTGTAGTTTTTATTTTTGTATTTCATTCTTTATTTCTATCTATTTATTTAGCATTCTATTTTCTACTAGCAGTGTAGTCCGGCGTCGCTCGGGTGTAGTGAAAACTTTAAAACTAATCCATGGTCCTGGAGCTCAGACTCTTTGGACGTTGGCACGAAAGACTAAAAAGCAATAGTTGTCTCCAGTTAAAGCGAAACCGTAGACTGAAAGAAAAATGAATGGATGTAAGTCAAATTTTGATTTCCTGGTATCGATATCAAATTTTCTGCACTATTGTAAGAACTGCAACCTTGAAACTTCTGAATATCGTTTCTTATGTCTTTGTCTATGAGTGTATCAAATTTGATTAAAATCGGGCCACTCCTTCTATAACCTGATTTTTTTTATTATCAATTTTCGATATTTATCGACGGTACCTTGACACAAAACCTAGCTAAGAACACTCGCAGACGCTTATAGTACAACTGTGTAAATTTTCAAGAAAATCGGTTCAGCCGTTTTGGAGTCTATAGGTAACGGACACACACACACACACACACACACGCAAAGTTACATTTATAAATAAGTTTAGATAATTGCTTTTCCTTTCTTTCTTTTTTATCGTTCTAATTTCTAATGTTTCTCTTTCGTTCTTTCTTTCTCTTTTCTTATTTAGCATACTTCCTACTGTTGTTCTTTCATTCTCTTTTTCTGTCGTTTTAACTTTCTTTCTTTATTTATTTCGTTCTTTCTTTCTTTCATTCTCTTTACTTATTTAGCATACTTCCTACTGTTGTTCTTTCATTCTCTTTTTCTGTCGTTTTAACTTTCTTTCTTTCTTTCTCTTTACTTATTTAGCATACTTCCTACTGTTGTTCTTTCATTCTCTTTTTCTGTCGTTTTAACTTTCTTTCTTTATTTATTTCGTTCTTTCTTTCTTTCTTTCTTTCTCTTTACTTATTTAGCATACTTCCTACTGTTGTTCTTTCATTCTCTTTTTCTGTCGTTTTAACTTTCTTTCTTTCTTTCTAATTAACATCAGTTTCCTTTACATCTTCTTTCACGCCCGTTATTTATTTCGACAGCTTTCGCTTCAGTTCTTTCTCAATAACTTCTCTTTTTTCCAAATATTTTTCTCTTTATGTTATTTCAGATGTTGGTTTTAACCAATAAAGAAAAGTTTACATTCTCGTTTCCTCTTTTCGACTGTTAAATAAAAGAAAAAGTACGAAATATGATTTTTTTAGAATCTGTTTTTAGTTTTTTAATTTTATAAAAAATATATAAAAAAACAATTTAAACAAAAATAAAATATGTAGACTACACACGTTGAAACGTTACGACTAATGAGCTGTCATCTTTCGTTAAGAAGCCCGATTGGAGTATTATGAACATTGCGTGATTTTGCATGAGTTTTTGCTCGACGAATGACTGAAGTGGATCCTAGATAACGAAATATATTTGATGTTATCCTAACGGCAAATAAGAAGTGAAATATTAATATCTATAAAACAATTATCTTTTCCTGAACTTCGGCTCAAGGCAAGTGGCTCTATCGAGAAAAAAATGACAAGGAGAATATGAGCGTCAAAATGGAAGCAATTTGCGTCAAGGTACAATTGCATTTTGCTTAATATTTACAAATCATTCTTGTATAAACATAACTAAAGTGGATATATGTTGATGTACATTTAGCCCCTAGTTACATGGTGTGTTTTGTTACTCCAAAATTTTAAAAGTGCTCGCAATTCCTATTTGCACCATTTACATTGTTCGGACTGTTGACCTCATCTTTGTAGCTATATTTACGACGTTTCGATCGTTGTACGCTCTGGGTTATTTTTTTAAATTTTGAAGCGAACACTTTATTTCATACACCGAGGTAGATTGTTCTAGCTTCACGTGCTATGCCTCTACCGGATATCTTTCAGTTATTTCCCTTTAGTAACTCAACTCTTCAATTATTTTTTCACCTTTGCTATGACCAGATACTGAACTCAAAACTCTTTGGGTCAAGTCACTGAATTACTTCAACCAATGCTTTTAGTCAATGGAACATGTGTCCAGTGGATAAAAGCGTTGATTGATTAAAGCAATTAGAGTTCAATACCTGGCCATAGTAAAGATGAACAAAAAATTTTGGGATAACATTTCGAGCAATGTAACTAGTATAAATAATTATTAGGTTTTCCCAAAAGTTTGTAAACACCGGCAAAAAATTGAAATTTTACTCGCCAAGCAATCTAAGGTTACCAGAAAACACTTGCAGAAAATTGAAATTTTACTCGCAAAAACAACAAAAATTATTGCTCAAAATAAAGACTATCATTTTCAAAAACTTTTTGCCATTGATCTGCAAGCTTTCGGATCTGGTCAAAGTACCATTCAGCTGGCTTCGAATCAAAAAATTCTTGACATGCTTCCTCGATTTCATCAAACGAGTCGAATTTGCGGCCCTTCAGAAAGTGTTGCATTGAGCTGAAAATGCCATAATCTGATGGAGCACAATCAGGACTGTAGGCTGGATGTGGCAGAACCTCAACGCCGTCCAGCTCTTTAAACTTGTCTTTGGTCTTCCTGGCGGTGTGTGGCTTGGCATTGTTCTGCTGCATCAAAGCGCGCTTTCGGTTGATCAGAGCCGGGTACTTTTGCTTCAACTTTTCCTAGACCCGCTCAAGTTGCTAACAGTAAAGTTCGGTACTGATGGCATGACCATTCGGAACCAATTCAAAATGCACGATTACTTCAAAGTTCCACCAAACGCACAACATGACTTTCTTGCCAAATCGATCTTGTTTTGGAACCGACGGTGTCTCTTGCTCTTTCTGAACCCATGGCTTGTCTCCATTGTGCTGGACCAGTTAGACCCATTTCGCAAGTGTTGACGAACTTTTGGGACAACCTAATACAATACCTTATCTCAGAAATATAGACAGATATCGTAATTTCCAGTTGGTAACTTGTTTCTTTGGCTCCCTTCCATCATTATCCTGACTCACTGTGGATGTATAGCACTTCATGTGTCGCAGTTGTACCTCATTTGTTGTGGGAGGCAGACGCCAGGGAGATTATCCATTTTCGGTAATCTTTATTCACAGGGTTAAGAAACCTTATAGATTGTTGGGTTAATTTTGTCCATTTGTTTTCAAATACGGGTGAAATTTTTGGCTTGTATTAAAATCAAAATTTGGATATCAGATATATGTAATTATTCTTCAGGGTGTTGTGAAATTTTGGCGTTTCAAAAACACTGCAGCCAAGATTAGATGAATAGTAAATTCGAAGAAATGTAGACACTGTATAGGTCAAGGAGTTGCAGAGATCTACGAAATTACGGAGAGAGCTGCTGATTGATATTGAGGAGATTGTCTAGTCGTCAGTAATGATCATCAGGCATCTAGTGTAAACGTTTTAATACATAAAATTAAAGCAACAACAACAACAACAATAATAATAATCTCTTCAAAATCTATTTTACATATTTATAAGTATAACATTCGTCCATACTTTGAATATTACTTCCACATATGGTCCAGTGCTCTTGCTATTTAGTTAAAGATTCTTGATAAAATTCAAAGAAAGATCAGCAATATTATTAGTCCTACCTAGAAAATGGGTCAAAAAGGAAAAAATAGCTCCGACTGCTGGGATCTATGACGATACTGAGGAAGGTGCTGTAGATTTGCGATTTGAGTGAATCTTTTATGTATTCTTTAGCAAAAGCTACCAGACATCTTCTGTGAACATTTAATTATATGAACTAATAATAATAATAATAATAATAATAATAAGAAGAAGAAGAAGAAGAAGAAGAAGAACAACAACAACAACAACAACAATAACAACAACAACAAGAGTAGGTGGAGGTAGACCCATAGATGTGGAATTGCTTGAAAGAGTAACGAAGAGCTAAGCAAAAAAAAAAAAGAAAAAAAGAAAAGAAAGATGGTAGCAATGAAAATTCAAGAAGGAATAAGGACCATCTAGATGACAGCACTACTGAAAACAAATAGAAAAGAGAATTTTGAAGACTTGACAGAATTTGCTCTCATCTAATCTTCAATTTTAATCAGCTGTTTACTTCTAGCTTGTATATTATTATTATTATTATTATTATTATTATTATTATTATTATTAATCCACCTAAATTTCAACTCTTGAAACGCAGAAGATACTTACATATGCAAACTACTAACATCCAGTCCCACAGAAATGAACGAAACGACAGTAGAATTCCATACTATTTATACTAAACTATTCGAATAATTGATCATCCAAGTTAATCAAGTAACGGAAAATGTCAAGATGAGGACGATCCCCATCATGTTACTCAAGTTTCAGTTACATTCCATTCATACTGGCTGCGCCCCATTCGCTTTATCGTGTTGGTTACCACTACAACCGTTTTCTTAAGACAAACGACGTTTGTACAATGACCTGCATTTTTTTGTATTTCTTGTACTTTTAAACATAACTTGAACAAGACGAATATAATGTCGAAATATTGTTAAACATTGTTTTTCTTTTTCTTTCATTAAATCACAATATACTGTACGTGTATTATTATTATTATTATTATTATTATTATTATTATTATTATTATTATTATTCACCTCTGCCTTTTTCTTTCTTCTTTATCCTCAACTTCTTTATTTTCTAATTTTCCAACTTATTCATCATTATCTTCTTCTTCACATTATTATTATTATTATTATTATTATTATTTCATTTTTTATTATAAATATGATTTGTGCTATGGTCGCACTACCTACCAAGTCTGCAGGAAGACCTAAGGCAAGTCATGGTGTGTTGTTATGGCTCCATTTCATGTTTTTTCATATCTTCCTGACATCCCTAGCGTTACATAGACAAAGTTCTCCTTAGTGTGTGGGCTGTACTTAACAAGACAATTTTTTGTATATCTCTTAAGCTGGGGTTTCAAGGGATTCTTTCAATGTGTTTTTTTTGTTCCATTTTTTATTATTCCAATTGCACCCACTATCACTGGTACGATTTTTGTTTTCAATTTCCACATTTTTTCTATTTCAATTTCAAGGTCTTTATATTTTGAGTTTTTCGAATTCCTTGGTTGCTATGTTACAATCTGCTGGACAAGCAATTATTATTATTATTATTATTATTATTATTATTATTATTATTATTATTATTCGCCTCTTCATTTTCCTTCTAGTTTGTCCTCACTTTCATTTTTTGCTTTTTCATCCAATTCATCATCTTCTTCCTCTCAGTATTATTAATATTGTTAATATTTACTTTTTTTTACTTCATCATCATGATGTTCTTTTCGTATTTCTTCATCTTATTCACCATCACCATCTCTCCATCATTATTACTATTATTATTTTATTATTTATTTTGATTTCTGTCGTGTACTCATTTTCTTCCGGTTTCCAACTAGAGACCTAAGATCAGAAATGGCACCATGACATTTTCCACTGAAAACAAAAACAAAAAAAACAAACAATCAAAAAACAAAACAAAAACAAAAACAAAGATCATACACATTTTCATACATAAAGCTTTTCGAAATGTGTGAGCTGGGCTTGTGAGTACTGGTTTTGAAATTCTTAAAGACGCTGAAGCCCAGCAATTTATTCAATGAGTCTATCGCAACCTTTCCTAATCAAAACGAGAGCTTCAACTACAACAGTATTTTTGTCTTTTTGTGCCATATTTTTGCTACTTCAAGATCCTTGTATTTTGAAAGTCTTTTGAAGCTCTTTATAGATACATTATAATATTCACAAACTACGATGTCAATAAGAAAGTACATTATATTTTTTTGTTCTTTGATCACGATGTCTGATCGATTAGCTATGATTGTTTTGTTTGTGTGTTTTTTAAAGCCATATAAAAATGTTACTAGTTTTATGTCTGTAACTGGGTCTGGGTGGTGTTCATACCAGTTTCTTGCAGTTTCCTTCATGTAAAAATTACAGATTTTCCAATGCAGACATTGGCTCGCTCTGACATGCTTGCTTTTGTATTCACTGGGCGCTAATACCGTGCAATCTGATAGAAGATGGTCAATTGTTTCTTGATATTTATCATGGAATCTGCGTCAGGATGTGCAGTGGATATCGGCTCGTAACGAGAAATCGGGAGAGCCGAGTTCGAATTCCAGTTGAATTCCTTGCATTCACTTACGCACAAATACCCTTGGGAAAGGTATTAATCTGTCTCTTCCCGCCATTTATGGGTTAAATGATAAAACAGATTGGGCTCTATAGCCTTGGCTGGCAACTAGTCTACTGCAGAAAGCAATGGCAACCTACTGCGGGATAATCTTCTGCCCAGTCAGTCATGTCTCTTTCGAGACATGATCGTCCAAAGCGTGTATCACCTATGGCACTTAACTGACAGACTGTTCTTCGTAATTTCTAGTAACCAGCTTTTAATCTTGCACTACATAACCACTGATGGGCACAGCTTCTGTCTACATCAGCTTGTTGGCACAGGCAAAGTATTGACTATGAAGTGGCTTATCTTGCAATTGTTTCTGCATTTGATCTATTGCATTTGCTTTATTTTTTAGGTTCAGTGAGGCTGCAGTAAGTATATTATTATGATTTATTTGCACTTCTTCATTCATTTCCTTTAAATTTGTTTTCCTTTATTACTTTCTTATTTCTTCCGTGTTCTTTGACTCAGATCCTCATCCAGTCTTCCATAGTTTCCAGGTATCTTTGAAGAACGATTGTTGTGGTATTATAAGACCGTTCTAGTTGAACTAATCCTCTGCATCCTTCAGATCTGGGCACATACAGACAATCAACATCAACCTTCGAAATGATGCATGCGAGGCAAGTGAGAAGTTTTTCCCGCTTTGACATCTATTGGCTTAATGTTAGCTCTGGTCCAATTAAGGATATTGAAACTGCATTGCCCCACACAGTCAGTTTTATAGATGATATTCTGTTTTTTTTTTTAACTCAACTCGGTATTTAACATCAGACACACAAGCCTGTAGTATTTATTTCTTATTTTATCCTTCATTTGGATATACTGCATTCCATCTCTTTCGCTTTTCCTAGATATTTATAGGATTTATAGGATTTATAGGATTCTTCGTGTTTTAGTAGTCTTATCATTTTTTTCTTTTTACAACATAAATTATATAAAAATTATTTGAATTCATTATTTTTTTGTGTTTCTTTATACTTTTAGCCATTATCAAGGATGAATTATATTTTACTTTAAACTGAATATCTAAATTGTTTTGTGCATGTATGTAGAGTAATAGAAATGTTTTATATTTCAAACATGGTCAACACATAGTAGCTGTGTTTGTAGTTAATATTGTTGAGTGTTGGTTTTTAATTTTTTATTAATAATGCTTCCATTATTTTTTTACATTTCTTACATTTGAATGATGCTATTATATTTGTGACAAAATCTATATCTATTAAGTGTGTTTCTGTAATTTTCCCTTTCTTGAATGTTATTTTTGCACATTTATCTAATCTGGAATTTATACCGATGTCATCACTGAACCATTTTACAGTATTGGGGATACATCTCTGGCAAATAATTTGATATCATCCATATAGAAGAGGTGATTAAATACTTTTTATCAATAGTTATTACTGCTTAATTCATACAAAAGTGGGGTTATGGGTAGACAGAGCATTACTATTATATTATTTTCATCATAATTCGATTTCTGCTATGGTCACACTACCTAACAAGCCTGCCGAAAGATCTAAGGTAGGTAGTAGTGTGTTGTTATGGCTATATTCCATTTGTTTTTCTGTTTCCTAAAACATTACTAGATGTTACGTGGATAAAGTTCTTCTTAGTGTGTGTGCTGTGCTCATCAAGACAATTTTTTGTATATTTATTAAGCTGGGATTTCCAGAGAAGAATGTATTTTTTTGTCACCGTGTTTACCATTCCAAGCGCACTTACTACTACTGGTACTACTGGTAATATTCTTGTTTTCAATTTCCACATTTTTTCTATTTCAATTTCCAGCTCTTTTTATTTTGACAGTTTTTCAAATTCCTCGGTTGTTATGTTACAATCCGCTGGGCAGGCCATATCAATTAGAAAAGATTTTTTTACTTTTCGGTTTTTGACAATAATGTCCGTCCTGTTTGCTTAAAACTTCCTATCTGTGTAGACGGGTTAATTCCATAGAATAGTGACATCTTCTATTTCTGTTACCAGTGATTCGTGATGTTCATACCAGTGTTTGCTTAGATATTTTTCAAAGTGTTTGCACATTGTCCAGTGAAAATATTGCCCGCACTATCCTGACGATTTTTATATTCATTTGAGGCAAGTAAAGAACATCCTGAGATTAGATGGTCTATTGTTTTCCGGTATTTGTCATAGAACCTGCATTTTGGATCCTTATTATTATGTATGACTAGCAGTATAGCCCGGCGTTGCTCGGGTGTAATGAAAGCGTTAAAACTAATCCATGGTCCCGGAGCTCAACTCTTTGGACGTTGGCACGAAAGACTAAAAAGCAATAGTTGTTTCCAGTTAAAGCAAAACCGTAGACTGAAAGAAAAATGAATGGATGTAAGTCAAATTTTGATTTCCTGGTATCGATATCAAACATTCCTGCACTATTTTAAGAACTGCAACCTTAAAACTTCCGAATATCGTTTCTTATGTCTTTGTCTATGAGTGTATCAAATTTTTTCGATTATCGATTTTCGATATTTATTTGGAGTACCTCGACACAAAACCTAGCTAAGAACACTCGCAGACGCTTATAGTACAACTGTGTAACTTTTCAAGAAAATCGGTTCAGCCGTTTCGGAGTCTATAGGTAACGGACACACACACACACACACAGAGACACACACAGAGACAAAGCTCCATTTATAAATAAGTTTAGATGTTTGCCTGAAAGTTCCTAGTGAAAAACTTTGGTCTTGCGCTGTAAGAATAAAGACTTCATTTTCAGACTTTCATCCAGATGCTCGTAACCATCGATGAGTAATTACTTTATCAACATCGCCTTTATTAGCACGTTCTAGATATTGACCATGCAGACGTTTGTCTTGCCAGCGTTGTTTCATATGTTCAAGAGCTTTATCCTCGGCTTTCTTTTTAATATTTGTTGATGTAACAGTTGGTTCTTGGGTTCTGTTTTGGTATTATACAGAATCTACTAAATATAAGTGTTGTTTGTATTTGCTGCCTTCTTTCATTATTGAATATTTTTCTTTCTGCTTTCGTGTTGTTTGACTAATTGTAATAGTCAATGCTTTGTTGTTTCCATGTTTTTTACTAACCCAATAGTTGTGGTATTACAATAATATCTGAATAAGACCGCTTCCAACTTCTTTACGAGGTATAAATAGACGTTCAGGATGTGCGTTGTGGAGCATTGAATATCGGCTCAGAACGAGAAATCGGGGGGCCGAGTTCGAATTCCAACCGAATTCATTGCATTCACTTACACGCAAATACCCTTGGGAAAGGTATTAATCCGTATATTCCTTCCAGTTATGGGTTAAATAACAGGACAGATTGGGTTCTATAGCCTTGGTCGCAACCAGTCTACCGCAGAAAGCAATGGCAACCTACTGCGGGATAATCTTTTGCCTAGTCAGTCATGTCTCTTTCGAGACATGATCACCCAAGCATGTATCACGTATGGGATATAACTGACTGATATAGATAAAAGAATTGAATAAGAGAACAGATTGGGTTCTATAGCCTTGGCTGGCGACCTGTCTACCACAGAAAGTAATGGCAACCTACTGCGGAATAATCTTTGTCCAGTCAGTCATGTCTCTTTCGAGACATGATCGCCCAAGCGTGTATCACGTATAGCACTTAACTGACCGAAATAGACGTTCGTCATCAGCCTTTGGATGATGCATCTTATGTTTAGAAAGACGTTTTCTTGTCTAAGAATCCATTCGTCTGATATAATTTAGAGCCCAGTCCAAGATGTTGAAACTATATTGAACCACTGGGATGGCAAGGTTATTAATGGCCGTAATTCTTTTCTGAGAATTCAATTCAGTACTTAATATTAGTCGTAAAGTTCTACAGTACTCTTTACGCACTATTCCTTTCATTTTCTTATAGTGAATTCTTTCACCCTCTTTTAGATACTTATAAGCCTTCTTCTTGCTCTAAATCTTTTATTGTTAAACCAGGATCTCTGCTAATAGACGATGTTTGTTGTAGTCACCCTTGTACAATTGTTGCTTTTTTTCTCATTTATCCAAATTGAATTTCATTCCATTGTCATCACTGAAGCATTTCACAGTTTTCAAATGCTCTCCCAGCTCACTGTCATTCCTAGCATACAACATTAAGTCATTCATGTAAAATAAATGGCTTATTTTTTTTAAAGATATTTATAACCACATTTCGTCCAGTTGATTTGGCTGTTTAATGCTATTAGTGATATACAAAATAGTAAGGAAAACAAAGAGTCACCTTGAAATATTCCTCCGTTGATGTTTACTTCACCAGACTTATATAGCTTTGTTTTCACCCTTTCTGTTTAAACATTCGTATATAATTTTTTTTCCTAGAAGAAATATGTCTATTTTGACAAAATAGATGTCAATTGTTTGTAAGTTGTGGGAAGACATGTAATTGGTCTGTAGTTTTTCGGGATATTTGTATCACTTTGCTTGGGTAGAACAAAGGTAATTCTTTAATTATCTATTCCGGGATTTTAGTAGGATCATTAACCATTTTTTCAGGTTCTTTGACTAGTTTTATTAGCTGTATTTAAATGATATAACCAAAAGTTAGAAAGTTTTTCTATTCCTGGGGATTTCCAGTTGTGTGCTTTTTTCAGTGCACATTCAACATCCTCTTCTGTGAATCCAGCCCATGTTTAGTCTGGTTTATTTTTCATTCGCTCTATCTCTTGCGCAACTATTCTGCTTCTTTGTCATGTTTTTTTTAAAGCAAACCCATATTTTTCCCAGAACTGTATAACCTCTTCCATTTTTTTTGAGAGGGGAGCACTGTCACTACATCGCTTTGAAAGACCGTGTTCTGTCGGTAGAATCTTGATCTTTTTTTTTATAGGCTCTTATTCTTTGAGCTTTCAGTTGTATTATTTGCTTTATTTTTTTATTTGATAGGATTTTATTTTAATTCCTAATATTGTATTTTCTTTCGACTCTTCTGCCTTTTCTAGTCCTTACATTTATTCCTCTTGCCAGTTAATCGAGTACTGATAATTCAATTCTAAGTTGTTTAATTTCTTTTTCTATTTTTTCCCAAAGTTGATTTTCATTTCTGTGAAACTGCCTTTTTTAGCTTGATGTTAATCATTTTATTGCCGCTATTGCTGATGCATATACTGCTTCATTGAGATTTATATGAGGTCTTCTTCATCCAGAATTAATTTGTGTGCTGTACTGTAAAGTTTAATAGTTTTGAGGTTATGTTTTGTTGGTTTTACTTTTGGAAGTTGTTCTCGTTCTTCCATTTCAATATTTTATGTCTGATTTATATGGTTCATGATTTCTTCCTTGTCTTTATGTACACTATTCTTGTTTTCCGTAAAATAATTCTGTTCAATGTGTTTTGAACTTGTTTTATTGTCGTCTTCTGATCGACCAAGATCACACCATTCGAACACTTCTAAACGTTCAGCATCGTCTCCAAAATTATTGGCGTGCACTTCAGTTTTGTCATTATGATGTGTGGTTTGTGTGATTTTTATTTCCGTTTCCCTTTCATGTTTTCTTGGTCCGTTTATTCTGATTCTAATTCTTTTTATTTCTTCTATTTCAGCCTTTGTTAATCAATTATTTTGCACGATGTACCTTCTTACATTGGCTAGTTTATTTTCATCAATGTACTTTCTCATTGTTTGTCCAACCTTTTTTGCCAAATGTCATATGCTTGGCGAGTGATGTTTTTCTGAGGTTTGTGTAACGTTTCATGGAATGCAGTCATAATGGCTTTTTACTCCTTACGGGATCATTTTATTTCTTCATTCTTTAAATGAACAGTTATAGATCTAGATGGAGTTTGTTGCTATGGCAGATTTTTCAACCTCATGTAGGTTCCATCCTGAGGGACGGAGTTCCTGTTTATCCATTGCACGAGACATACTTGACTTTTGTTTCTATTTTTAATTCTCATATTATTCTTACGAGAGTTGCACAGGTCCAAAAGTCTACTCAAAGTTGTCCAGTGCATTGGGTAACGGTATTTTGCAAACAAGGTTCCGAAGGCTATTATTATTATTATTATTTACCTCTGCCTTGTCTTTCTTCTTTATCCTCATCTTCTTGATTTTCTACTTCTTCATTCTATACACTGTCCTCTTCTTCTTCCTGTTATTATTATTATTATTATTATTATTAATCTATGTCATTTTCCTCTTCTTTATCCTCATCTTTTTCATTTTCTACATATCTATCTTATTTAACATAATTTTTGCCCATTGTTATCATTATAATCAACACAAAGCTTATTCATCTCATTTCATATGAAGAAACCTATTGTCAAATGCCCGTTGTTTTTTCTTTTTAATATTAAGGCTGACAATACAAGCCTCAAGAGCCAATTGTGGTAGAGGCTTACCGAATGTGAGATGAGGTAGGTGGAGGTAGAAGGAAAGGAAAATCATGAGAATAATGGTAATAGCTAACGATTGGTTCTTGAGTTGGAGAGGTTGGGATTTTTGTGTTCAGGAAAGCAACGACACATTTTTTTTTTTTTCACAGAATAGCAGTTTCCGGAGAAAAAAAAACTGACTGAGTGGTATTTACTTCTTACGAATGTAATACGGAGAAAATGTGGTTAATTTGGTTCGTCTTAATAATAAAGGCTTCAAAAGGTTGCACTACGGGAGCTCATCTGAACATTTGCCATAAAAATAACGATAGAATAGCGACATTCTTACAATTTTACCTCTGCGAGACAGAGGCTGTAAAATGGAAAATAAGCCTTTCCCTAGCCTTTCCCGAAAAAGTAAGGATTTGGAAGATCCAGTTTAAACATGCTCGCAATACTTTATCTTTAATCTAATCTAACTCTTTTAAAGGCAGAAAGAGTCACACTCCCTAGAGTGATTGACTGTGTCAGCCAGACAGGTACTTTAAACTCAAGTAATTTGCAAAATAGGCACTATAATTATAATTTTGCTTGTCCATTTCTTAGTACCTTATAAATAATGAATTATTTAGGTTTTGTTCACGCGGAAAGACAAAAAAAGTAAAAAGAAACATATCAAAGACGCTAAAGAGAAATGAAAGAAAGAAAAACGAAATAAAGAAAGAAAGAATTAACCATCATGCCAAAACAACATAAATTATAAACTATTTTGTTTTGATCGCGTAGAAAAACGGAAATAACTTATCAGAGACGCTACTTAGTTTTGATGAAAGAAAGAAAGAACGACTATTACACTCTGACAGTACTTCATAAATAATATGCTATTCTATTTTGATCTAGTGGAAAGACGGAAAAGACATATGAGATACGCTACTGGGTTTTAGTGAGAAAATGAGAAAAAGATAAAAAACAAGGAAGTGTTTAACGGCTGTTTCAGTGTAAGAGAAAAGATGTCAATTTTTAAATCTGTTCACTTGTATCCCCTTACTTCTGTAAATAACGACCAGCATTCATATTTATGAATGCTATTGCAATATTTTGTTAAAGTTGTTAAGCCCAAATATTTAATGATGCGTAAAGAAATCGTTATGGATATTTTATTGTCACAGATCACAGCATGAGCCTGTTCAATCATTAAGATTCATTAAAATAGGAAAACTGTGAAATGTTTACGGGTCTTTTTAGTTAGCAATATTTTGAGATTCTAATGTTACAGTTAATATTAATTAAACACTAATAAAACTGATTAGACACTAATAAAAAGACAACCATGCATTCATAGTTCATTTAATACTGCTAAGTGACGAGAGCCATTCGAAATTATTCCTCTCTTTTATGCTTTAAAACTACTCACTATTTGTGTTTGTAGGGTTCATGCGTTGATGTAAGCTTGAGAGAGAGAGAGAGAGACAGACAGAGAGAGAGAGAGAGAGACGAGAGGAGACGAGAGAAGGTGTTTACATATGTGCGCGTATAGCTAACTGCATAATAGGATTAACATTATGACATGGGGTAATTAAGAAATTATTGTTTTACATTGTTCGTTTTTCCCCTGTGGCTTCCTCTTCACAGAATTACATATCTACCAGAGAGCAAACCCCACAAAAGCCAAGAAAAAAATAAAAATAAAAATAAAAAGTGGGGTGGAACGAAAGGAAAAAAAAGGCCTGTGTATATAACTTACTTTTCACATGTGCGCAAATTCCGACAGACATTTCCTTTGGGACACGTTGTGCAAAGTAATATTAAACGAGCACATGTTTTATTCTCAGTCACTGTCGAGATACACATCGCATATGATGTTTTCTGATTCACATTTGCTTCTATTTTTTCTCTAGATTTTCTACCTCCAACCACCACATCTCACATTCAACAAGCCTCTACCACGAATAGCTCCTGAGGTTTGAATTGTCAGACTTAATATAAAAAAGGGGGGTTGATAATAGGTTTCATAGTGGTACGATAAATATATCCTACCGAAGACATTTTCTACACGACACAGTTGAGAAGGATCCATCTGGAGTGCTTGATCCTTCCAAGGAAGAATGAAGCTTCAGCTTATAAAAAGCCGATACTTGGGACTGGTTACATCGACACGTTCAAGAAGAGGCGGTTACATATACTTTTTGCTTTGTCTTCTTCTTTCTCAGCTTATCCGAGCACTCTCTTTACTTTCAGAAAATATGTGCCGGGTTAAGGACGTTGGCAATCATGGATCTCGTCAATTTCCTTTCCTTTGTAGCTATTAATAAATTATGTATTTTTGTTATCTCTCCTGGAACCTGTTCCGCTATCCATTTACTCAAGCTGGCTAGGTAGTTTTTTTTTCTTCTGTCCCTATTTTTGTGTGTATTAGATTTACTAAGGCCTCTTTCCTCATTATATGCCTTAGAAATTTCAACTGTCTTTTCTTGATGTTAGGTATGTGTCTTTTTGTTTCCATTTTCTCTCTGTCCCTAGTATTACCAGTATTCTTTTACCGAACCACATTTCTGTCTCTTCTCTATCTATGAGGAAACTATTCAGAATTCATTGCCATATAAGATGATTGATATTACGTAACGGTTCAGCACTCATGACTTTGTTTCTTGTTTCTTGATACTAATACAAATTATTCACATGTTTTATTCTCAGTCACATTCGTTTCTTTTTTCCAGAGTTTTGCATTTTCATTCTTTGCATTATTTTGTTCTTTCTTGGTTCTGAAGCAAATAATAATAATAACAATATTAATAATAATAATAATAATGTTAATAATAATAATTGTCCGATATAGTTTCAACACCTTAAACTGGACTCTAAACGACAGCAGGCGAATGGATTCTAAAACAAGAAAGCTTCTTTCTAAACATAAGATGCATCATCCAAAGGCTGATGTAGACCGTTTATACATACCCCGTAAAGGTGGAAAGGTCTTATTCAGCTAGAATTGTCATACAAGACAACAACTACTAACATACATAGAAACAACAAAGGACTGGATGATACAATTAGTAAGGCAACACGAAGAAAGAAAGAAAAAATATTCAATAATAAAAGAAGGCAGTAAATACAAACAAGATTTACAGTTAGTAGATTCTGTAGAAAAGCAAAACAGAAGCCAAGAACCAACTATTGCGGCAAAAAGTATGAAAATGAAAGCCAAAGATAAAGCTCTTGAACAGATGAAACAACGCTGGCAAGAAAAACCTCTGCATGGCCAATATCCATAACGAGCCAATAAATTCAATGTTGATAAAGTTAATACTCATCGATGGTTATGTGCATCTGGATTAAAGTCTGAGACTGAAGGCTTTATTCTTGCAGCGCAAGACCAAAGTCTTTTCACTAGAAAACTTTCAGGCAAATAGTATACATAATAATATGGATTCAAAAAGCAAGTTTTGTGAAAAACAGCAAGAAACAATACACCATCTAATCTCAGGATGTTCTGTACTTTCCCCAAATGAATATAAAAATCGCCAATCGTTTGGCAATATTTACATTAGACAATGTGCAAACACTATGGAAAATCTATAAACAAACACTGGTATGAACATTACCCAGCACCGGTTACAGAAATAGAAGATGTCACCATTCTATGGGATTACACCATCTACACAGACAGAAAAAGTGAAGCAAATAGGCCGGACATTATTGTTAAAAACCAGAAAGAAAAAACTAGTCTATTAATTGATATGGCTTGTCCAGCGTATTGTAACATAGCAACCAAGGAATTTGAAAAACTGTCAAAATATAAAGACCGAGAAATTGAAATAGAAAAAAATGTGGAAATTGAAAAAACAAGTTGTGCCAATGATAGTAGGTGCACTTGGAATGATAAAAATGGAACAAAACAACACATTGAAAGAATCCCTGGAAAGCCTAGCTTAAGAGATATACAAAAAATTGTCTTATTAACTACATCCCACACACTAAGGAGAACTTTGTCGATGTAACGCTAGGGATGATGAGGAAGATAGAAAAAACATGAAATGGAGCCATAACAACACACCACGACCTGCCTTAGGTCTTCCTGTAGACTGGGTTGGTAGTGTGACCATAGCAGAAATCGAAATATGATGAAAAATGACATAATAATAATAGGAGTAGCTAAGTTAGCTTATCGCCACGGTTATTTTATCCCTTGTTACTCGTTTGAAATAGAATTTCCGGTTCTTTCTGAAAACTACTTCAACTCTATACTCCTAGAATCGCCAACTGAGTTCTGACTACATATATCTGGTTTTTGAACAGGAGTTGAGGTTTTTATCTTGTTTCCTGTTTTAGATTGGGTTTCCGGTTCCTTTGAAAAGTCTTCTTCCACACTATTACTTCTAACGTCTCCGACTGAACTCTGAAATGTTATTCACCAATTAAATCTTAAGTTCAAGTCTAGATTTGGCCGTTGTCATTCCTGCATGGCCCAAGGAACTTAACTTCTAGCCTTTTCTTACGCTAATACAACACCACACAGTAAACCGCTACTTTGAGTAGCTCTTTGACATTGCATTGGCTGAACATTAATAAAAAATAGCTATAGAACCCAATCTGTCCTGCTATTTAACACATAGCTGGAGGAAGATATTTAAACGTTTTAGTAAACACGTGACGGAATTTAGTCATTTGTGTTCTAGCATTTGCACCGTCAATATCTCCAACTGGTATCGCTTGCGTTTTCCAAGGGTATTTGCGCGTAAGTGAATGCAATGAATTCAACTTGAATTCGAACCCGACTCTCCGATTGCTCGTTACGAGCCGATATCCACTGTACCACAACCCACCTCCGTTAGATGGCTTCAAAAATAGTTGTACCCTCGACCAGGCAACTTCTAGTACTACCCGCATATCTTTGTGTAGGAGCTCACTTTTAACTCCACCTTGTGTCACCGTCTGGTGAATTTGTTAGATATTCTCCTATACGTATCCAAATCGCAAGCCTGCTTTCCTTATTATGTGTTCAAGAAATACCAACTGCCTATGATTCGAAAAAAAAAGTCCATTTTGTTTATATTGCTTTAAAATAGGTACCTTAAAAAATCGCTGAAAAAACAGCATAGTATGAAGAAAAAAGTCCCTAAACTTAAGAAAAAAGTTTTATCGGTAAAATGTTTATATTATTATTAAGAGGATAAATCAAATTATTTTGTAATTATTTTTTTGAATTTTTTAATTATTTCTAACACGTTCGGAATTTTGGTCGAAAATCTTTTTTATTTTTGTCAGTGCGAGACCTAAATTAACGCACAGTTTATTACGTCAAAATGCGTAATATTACGCAATGCACTTTTTTAACCGTGAAAGACACATTAATTTGGAAATTCTTGCAAAAATCAAATAATAGTCGGATTTTGATGAAAATTTCAGAACTTATTCATAATTGACCGGAATCAATTTTTTAAAAGAAAGTTTTATATTGTTTTAATTTTTATTTTTCATAAAACATTTTCAACCGTAAGCCTACAAAGCTAAACTAACTAAAATTCCATAAGGTATTGGATAATTGCTGAAAACTGTGTTAAATTTTTAATTTTAACATAGTTAAAAATTAAAAAAGCGATTTGTATGAATAAGATTTATACCACATTCGTCTTCCATACTTGGCATTTTTTGGCCGGCTACTGTAAATCGCCTCATGATAAGGCGGTGACAAATGTGATAACAAGGATACCATAATTGAGAAGCGCTTTATTTAACCATTTTAGGCAGTAAGCAAGTAATTCTTGTTTCAAGTCAACTTAAAGTAAGTTTAAATTCGGTAATTTGAATAAAATGATGTGTCAGCGAGGTGTATTTTATTTTTGTAAAATTTTTAAAACCGAGAATTGGCTTTTGTTTACAATCGATGAAAAACGCCGAAAAATTTGAAATTTAAAAACTTCTTTAAACCTAAGAAAAGTTTGTTTCCAATCCATATAATTTCGGTTTAAAATCCACTAGGGTATTTTGCTTACTGGAATTACTAAATTTAATCCCTTGGATTTCAATTAAAGCTAATTTTAAAGATTAAAGATGACTTATTTATTTTTAAAATTTCAATTTAAATTTAGGTATCGAAAAAGACTGGAGTTACCTACTTTAAAACTTTCTTTTGCTTACATATTCTGCTAATGCTATTCTCAGCATCCTTCTGTAGAACCATATGTTTCTGAGCCTCCGATCTCTACTTCATTGTTTCTTATGCAGGCAAAATTTAATCAGAAACTTTTTCGAACATAGAAATCCCTAATGATACCCAATTAGACACTGCTGAGCAAAATCGTAACGCCAATGAAAATAAAAAGAAGGCGTTATTAGACTCAAGCATTCATTTCAGAAAAGTTTCGAAAAATGAAGATTAGAAAAGGAAAAATTAAAATTAAAATCGTTTTTAGGGACAATTTGAAAACTGAGAAATTAGGCTAAATACTCAATCAGGCAGTTAAGTACCATAGGTAATACAAAAGACATGACTGACGAGGCTGAATATTTTCCTGCAGTAGGTTGCAGTTCTGCAGTAGATTGGTTGCCAACCAAGGCTACAAAACCCAAACAATCCTGCTATTTAATCCTTAGATGGGGGAATAATAAACGAATTAATACCTTTCCCAAGGTTATTTGCGTGGAAGTGAATGCAACGAATTCAACTGGAATTCGAAAGCTGGTCCAAAGTTTAAGACCATATTTAAACGCATATTTAAACTTGTAAACATGGGACGGAATTTAGTCATTTTTGTTCAAGCATTAGTGCAGTCAATATCTCCTAATGATATCTCCTGCGTTAGTTTGAACTGTTAGAATTGCCGAGCTGCAAACGATGGTGAGATTAGATGTAGTAAAACTGCTGCTGCAAAAACTGAACTATCGCCCGGTTCACACTCCACCCACGTCTATTGAACAGGTGTAGAGGCTCATCCCTTGTTCCCCTGTTTAGGATGTGGTTTCCGGCTTTCTCTTTTCCAATCTTTTCACTTTTCTTTTCTTTTTTATTTGTTTTTCAATTGAAGTAGATAGACTGAACTATCGCCCGGTTCGGTTCACACTCCACCCAAGTCTATTGAACAGGTGTAGAGGCTCATCTCTTGTTCCCTGTTTAGGATGTGGTTTCCGGTTTTCTCTTTTCCAATCTTTTCACTTTTCTTTTCTTTTTTATTTGTTTTTCAATTGAAGTAGATAGACTTAACTATCGCCCGGTTCACACTCCACCCACGTCTATTGAACAGGTGTAGAGTCTCATCCCTTGTTCCCTGTTTAGGATGTGGTTTCCGGTTTTCTCTTTTCCAATCTTTTCACTTTTCTTTTCTTTTTTATTTGTTTTTCAATTGAAGTAGATAGACTTAACTATCGCCCGGTTCACACTCCACCCACGTCTATTGAACAGGTGTAGAGTCTCATCCCTTGTTCCCTGTTTAGGATGTGGTTTCCGGTTTTCTCTTTTCTAATCTTTTCACTTTCTTTTTTGCTTATTTTTTTTCAATTGGAGTAGATAGACTGAACTATCGCCCGGTTCACACTCCACCCACGTCTATTGAACAGGTGTAGAGGCTCATCCCTTGTTCCCTGTTTAGGATGTGGTTTCCGGTTTTCTCTTTTCCAATCTTTTCACTTTCTTTTTTGCTTATTTTTTTTTCAATTGGAGTAGATAGACTGAACTATCGCCCGGTTCACACTCCACCCACGTCTTTTGAACAGGTGTATAGGCTCATCCCTTTTTCCCTGCTTAGGACGTATTTTCCGGTTTTCTCTTTTCCAATCTATTTACTCTTACGTAGCCCCCTGCACACCAGTGGCCTTATCGCCTTGCTTGGGGTGATATGATTAAAAAAAAATCCAGCGGGATACGTAACGAGAATTCCAAGTGGCAGGCCCAAGAAAATTTCGTCAGCGTTTCGCAGAAGGATTCGACGGGTAGTCCGGTAAGATACCAGTCGATCATCGAACCAGATTAAGGCCCTTACGGACACATACTGCAGCTCAACAACAATAAGATTACATCTCCTAGTGAAAGGCTTAAAAAAAGATAAATGTCTCCTTTCACACCACAAAATAGCTCGTTTAAACTTTGCTCAGAACCGCCAAACATGGGACATAAAAATGTGGTGTGGAAGAAGGTTTAAACTTAATCTGGACAGTGCAGATGGCTTCTAATGTTACTGATACGATAAAGATATCCTACTGGAGACATTTTCTACACAACAGAAGAGGCCCCATCGTGATCTGGATTGCATGCTCCTTCTAATGAACAATGGAGTTTCAGGTTATACATAAGTGATAAACTGCAGCTGGTTACACTGACATATTAGAGATCATGATTATTGACTGAAGGATTTTACTTGCGTGGAAATGACAGTATCTTTCCTCGGGAAAAAGCTATAATGCTGGGGCTTCCCAATCGTTAGAGAATCGCGACCAACAATTCATGCCTACAACTTATGGCGACCCACTCAAATTTACTGTGCAAAAACATTTTAACTTTTAATTATCGATATCTATAGCATTTTTTTTTTAATTTCTAGATATCATTTGTAAGTAGATATCTGACCTTTATCACAGAATTTAAACTTTTGAATGAAATAGCGTAGGTTCCGAGGACGCATAATATCTACATATGATTACAGATTACCTAGGAATAAAAATAAAAAAAACATAGAACACTACAACACGCACAGTTCCTTTCTTCTATACCAGGGATTAACAAACTTTTTAGAATGGCGACCCACTATTCATAACCACAACGTAAGGCGATCCACTCAAATTTACTGAGTTAAAACATATGAAAGCCTATATCTCATAATGGAAGGCTAAAAAAAAAAAAAAGAAAAAAGAAAAGAAAACGTCTCCTCCCTCATCTCAAAACAGCTCGGTTAAACTTTGCTGAGAAGCGCCAAACATGGGACATACAAATATGGAAGAAGGTTTAAACTTAATCTGGATAGTCCAGATGGCTTCTAATGTTACTGATACGATAAAGATATCCTACCGGGGACATTTTCTACACGACATAGGTGAAGAGGGTCGATCATGATCTGGAGTGCTAGTTACTTCTAAAGAACAATGGAGTTTCAGGTTATACAAGAGAGGTAAACTGCGGCTAGTTACACTGACATGTAGTAGAGAGCATGATTATTGACTTAAGGCTCTTACTTGCGTAGAAAGGACAGTATCTTTCCTCGGAACAAAGCTGTAATTTAGGGGTTCTCAGACTTTTTAGAATCGCGACCCACATGACTACAGCTTATGGTGCCCCACTCAAATTTACTGAGCAAAATCATATGAAAGAATATAAAAAAATATGATTCATATAAATAGGTAAAAATTGATATCCATTTTACGATGAAGAATGACTAAATTGAAAGTATGATCAACCGTGATTCGTTAATCTCGTCAAACAACATATTGCTTGATGGAACTGGCAATGAAAGTCCGAGTCTTGAACTATCTCAACAGACAGCTTTTAATCGAAGCTAACGCGTAATTCTAGTATAACTTTGTACGACATACTAACATTCCGCTTGCGACCCACCACTACGACTCGACCCATAGTTTGGGAAATGTTGCTGTAATCCATATGACGTTTCATGGTGATGACATAATTCTTTTGTAACATCCAGAGGTTTTGCTGAACCTGAACCCCATTGAATATGTTTGGTAGTGGATGACAAGAGAATTCTATAAAAATGGACGTCAATTCCAAACAGTGCAGGATCTTGGTGATGCAAGTTATCTTCATCTTTTAGAATAACATTTCAACCAGCGGGATACGGAACGAGAATTCCAAGTGGCATGCCCAAGAAAATTTCGTCGGTGTTTCGCAGCATGTCAATGCGAAATTATTCACAATGACGACCGTGCAACCCACTACTGAAACGTCTTGTTGGGCATGTACTTCTTTATTTATGACTCCTTTTATGTATGGTCTTAAACTCTTGAGCAGCCAGTATTTAGCCTAATTTCTTAGTATTCAATTTTTGTCTATTAAATGCTAAAAAAGGATTTTCATTTTTATTTTTCCTTTTCTTATATTCATTTTTCGAAAATCTACTCAAATATGTGTTTGAGTCTAACAACGCAAAAGGTATCAGTCAGTCAGTTAAGTGCCATACGTGAAACACGCTTGGGCGATCAGGTCTCGAAAGAGACATGACTTACTGGGCAGAAGATTAATCCAGAAGTAGGTTGCTATTGCTTTCTGCGGTAGATTGGTTGCCAGCCAAGGCTATAGAACCCAATCTGTCCTGTTATTTAACCCATAACTAGAAGGAAGAGGCGGATTAATACCTTTCTCAAGGGTATTTGCGCTTAAATGAATACAATGAATTCAACTGTAATTCGAACTCAGCTCTCTGATTTCTCGTTCCGAGCTGATATCCACTGCACCACAACGCATATATACTTTTCCAAAAACATTTCATTGTCCTTAAGGTTTGGGCCAGCAATCTATGTGGTAAAACAAAGTAACTATTTAGTGATGAATTTTAGAAAACCATTGGTATTAGACCATTTGTTGTAAGACATAATAAAATAGGTAATCAGAGACCGTAGTAACTGTAAAAGACAATTCAATCGTTTGAATGTCAAACCAATTCCAAACCAATATAGTCTCAGTTTAAATGTTATTTATTCTGCCAAGAGAATCAAGAAAGCTGAACAGAGGTGGTTAAATTGTTAAATCGATTGGGAGATGAAGATATGATGTGTTTTTAGAGATCTGAACCATCCAATAACACCAGGAAGGAATGAACACTACTGATGAATTTTTGTCTTAACCCTCTAGGGCCATTCGTATCATATTTGATACAGTATGAAAACAAGCCTTGAAAGAAATATTTTCCTGAAAAATTTTTTTAAGAGAAATATTTTATAAATTTCAAATGAAAGCAATACTGACTGCTCAGTCAATGAATACCAAATGTTTCCTTATAGGGAAATACCAAATGTTTCCTTATAGGGAAATACTGTATCAAATATGATACGAATGGCCCTAGAGGGTTAATTCCTTTTCTTTTCTATCTATCTATCTATCTATCTATCTATCTATCTATCTATCTATTTAACCCTCTAGGGCCATTCGTATCATATTTGATACAGTATGAAAACAAGCCTTGAAAGAAATATTTTCCTGAAAAATTTTTTTAAGAGAAATATTTTATAAATTTCAAATGAAAGCAATACTGACTGCTCAGTCAATGAATACCAAATGTTTCCTTATAGGGAAATACCAAATGTTTCCTTATAGGGAAATACTGTATCAAATATGATACGAATGGCCCTAGAGGGTTAATTATTTGGATGAACAGTTATTATTTACATTGTTTATATTCGGTCAATTGTTTTCACCTTCTCACCGGTTCTTATCGCAAAGTTTCGGACGTTATGACCACCGGGGTTGGCTTGGGAAAAAAGCGTTGGTTTGTGAATTTGGTGGAATGGTGGCTGTGCGTTCAATCCAATGCATCGGGCAGTGTATACTTGTACTCTGCGGAAACGGGCGTGCAATAAGTGAACAAGTACTAAATAAAATAAGAACTAGACCGTATATCCCTAGACATGAGCAGAAGAACGAGAACGAGAACAGTCTACCCTTCGAGATTAAATGAAGGGTTCATTTCAGAATTTCCAGTAGGTTACTCATATCGATATACAAATGAGGAAGGCCGAAGAGCACAACGGCCGTAACGCTAAGGCAAAAAGTATAGAAACCGGTGATTAGATTCTAAATAAAAAATAACCTAATTCGAAATTTTTTTATTTAAGTTTTTTCTTATTTGTTATTTCTGTAAAATAGGCTCCATTGTTTTCGCCAATAAAATATAATTGAAAAACGCTTATTTTAGTAACTTTTTACGAATTTCACACATTATTGTCCAATTATCACGACAATGACAAGTTAAGAGAGTAAATGTTTAGGGAATGGGGTGAGACTGGTCAACACTTTTTATCTAAGACCGAGCTAATCAGATTAATGACCCAATCACTCGTTACAATATATTCATTCACCAGAGGAACACGTCCATCACCTTACAACCATAATACCACATATTTGCAGGAGGATATAAAAAGGGAAAAAAACCACAAAGATTTTGTAATCATTTTAGGAATGATAACAAAAAAATCTCCCTTCTCAAATTTATCGACAAAACACACAGATGCATGTTGGGAAAAGGAATATGCAACTAGGTTGGAATTTGACGTCAGCTCGAAGACTCCACGTACCGTTCCGATAAATGACGCACCATTTGCACATTCCCAGACATACGTTTCGAAAAAAAAAAATAAACACTGCTAAATATGTACAATATGTCTACAAGTGTCATTGTAATTCGCTATCAATTACATTGAAATATGATAGACCACTTCTTGGTCTCAGCTGATTTAGTTCTGTTCTTTCTTGTCTTGAATACAGAACGTTGTGATCGCTTGTTTGTATCCCGTTTTTTGTGTTAACACTATTCTTAGTTTGTTAACTTTCTGTCTTATTGCTGTTTTTTTTTTTTTACTTTATTGGGAAGAAGGACGTGTACATATGTTTTATCGATTATGCGAAGGCGTTCGACAAAATACGCCACAAAGAATTGATGAAGATGCTCAGTAGCTTTGAAATATTTGGGAAAGACATCAGAATGTGTTTTTTCACCGGATCTATTCAACTTGTACACCAAGACTATTCTGAAGATCCTAAATGTTATGACAGGATTTGTCATCGGAGGCCACAATTTGAACAACATGTGGTTCGCAGATGATACAGTTCTGATAGCAGACACGGAAAGGAAACTACAAAACCTCCTACAGAAGGTAACTGAAGAGAGTGATAAGAAAGCACTACAAATGAACTGCAAGAAAACCGAAAAAAGAGCAACCCAAAATGCCAAATACAGGTGAGGGTTACTAAAATCAAGCAGGTACAAACATTTAACTACCTGGAGAGTGTTCTAACAGAAGATGGAAAGTGTGATACAGAGATCCGAAGGCAAATTGGCATGTCGAAGAACACATCCCAGAAGCTGAGTAGAGTATTAAGATACAGGAAAATTTCACTAGAAACAAAGAAGAGAGTACTGGATTACTATGTAATATCAGTTCTTCAATATGGCAGTTAATTCTAGATAATATCATCAAATATGAACGAAAAACTTGAAGTAATTGAAATGTGGTTCTACAGAAGGATGCTGCGGATATCATGGATCGGGCATGTGCGCACTGATGAGGTTTTGGAAAGAATGAAAACGAAAAGGAAATTAATACTGAGCAACAGGAAGAAGCAGCTAAAGTTATTGGGACATACAATGAGGAAGGAGGGTTTGGAGAACCTGATACTAACAGGCCAGATAGAGGGAAAGAGACAGGGGCAAACAGCGTGTAACGTACTTGACTGGCCTGAGCAGGTGGATGGCAGAATGGGGGTTGCGTGGTGTAACACTAGAAAGCGTGCTAAGAGGTACCAGGTATAGGGAGATGTGGAAGGCCATGATCACCTACGTCCTGAAAGAACAAGGCCCATAGAAGAAGAAGAAGAAGGTGCTATTTTTGCCTTGCATATATTGTGTGCTCAATATTTTTCTACTGTGTTCTGCTCTTTACTTTTTCTCGTTATTGTTTATTGCAAACTTTGTCAATTCTATTTGGTAGGCATTGGTGCTAATTACATTTAATCATGGCGAATTACTCTACAGATTTAGAGGGAGACAGGATGTATTTCCCAGTGCCATTTGTGCGAAAAGGAATATGCAACTAGGTTGGAATTTGACGTCAGCTCGAAGACTCCACGTACCGTTCCGATAAATGACGCACCATTTGCACAATTCCCAGACATACGTTTCGAAAAAAAAAAAAATAAATAAACACTGCTAAATATGTACAATATGTCTACAAGTGTCATTGTAATTCGCTATCAATTACATTGAAATTTTTAATTTGATTTTTAACAACAAACACAGGTCTATACTATCTGCCAAAATCCGGACGTCCAAAATGATGGTTTCTTGCCTAAAGCAAAACCTCTAATCTTTTTTATTGCGTTACGGGGTCACAAAATGTCATATCTATCATCGTCTTCTACAACAAAAACTGTGAGAAGCTTTGAAAAGGAAAACGGATCTGTCTGTACCGGTAACAAGTTCAATAATTAGTGACAGTTGCAAAGGAAACGGCTCTCGACAAGCCAACTAAACGGATGTAGTAACCACACATATCCCCTGTCGTTACCAAATGATCAGCATGTGACTTTCGGTTTTTATTTTGATTCTATTTTATTTTATTTTCATGAAACGGTTAGCCGGCGTATTGAATTATAATGCAACATGATTTGAGTCTAGATTCAGTGTTAAAAACAAAAACAAAACAAAATTAAATCCCAAGTATACTGTCCTTTATAGCTCTTAGTAAAGTTTTTTTTTTTTTTGTTATCTCTCCTAATCCCTGTTCTGCCAATCAATGTTAGATAAATTCTAATGTTAGGTAAATTATGTTCTACTTTCCACTGTTTCTCATGACTTCAATATGCCATGGGTGTTGTTTTTTCTAAGACTTCATTCTTTATTATTTGCCCTAGAAATTTCAACTGTCTCTAATTCTAAGTATAAATGTTATTTTTGTTTCCATTTTCTCTAACACTTCACCGTTGCTCATATATTCAGTCCATAGTTTTTTCAGTATCCTTCTGAAGAACCACATTTCTGTTGCCTCAGAAGCCTTCTTCATTCGTGATGTGACTGTCCAACATTCACTGCCATCCTCTCTAAAAGAAAGATCAAAAACAATTGACCTCATAGTCTATAATGACCCAACAAGCACTAAACTAAATTCTCTACAAAAAAACAAGGTAGTGTACCAATTTACATGCCCATTCAGAGATTGCATCTCTGATACTAATAAAAAACCCAGTACATATATTGGTTTTACTACAACCACGCTCTCTCGTAGACTTACATGTCATCTTTCTGATCAGTGTACTATTAAACAACATTTCTCTGAAAAACATAAACATGTAGGCAATATCAGACAGGTTTTGGTCAACAATACGGTGATCCTTACTCATACACACAGTAAGAGGAACCTGCAGATATTGGAGGCCATGTACATCAAATCGAAACAACCAACACTCAATAAAATCAACTTTAAAACAGGAAATAACATATTACATTGTATTTGACTACATGGTTTTGTTGTCATTTCGCGCTATCCCGCGGTGTGACGTCATAAAACCGCATCGCAAACTTAAGAACTGCGTTTATTATTTTTGGTAACTATTGCCGTTGCCAAGCGGAGTTTTATGTCAACACAAAATAAAATCGTCGGTGATAGTGGATGTTATAATTTATCAGTCTAAACAACCTCTCTGAAGATGGCTCATGTGAGCCGAAAGCTTAGAAGAAAATCAATAAATAATTATCCAAATGTTGGAGAATTTTTGTCTTTATTTTCAACTGAAATTAAAGCAAAAATACAACGTTTAGAACGGCTCATGATTAAACATAATAGAATAGACATTCATTGTCTCTTATATTTAACAGCATATGTTTAGAATATATATATATATATATATATATATATATATATATATATATATATATATATACAAATGAATAGGGAACGAAGAAATATATATATATATATACTTGTTTATAATACTTAGTTTTTGATCCTAATAGGGTTAGACCAGTACACACTTGTATTAAAAAGTGTTCTATACAATTATATTGCAGAACTTTTGAATATTTTTCATTTATAAACGAGTTATTTTGCTACCTTGGTTTCCACCACGAGAGGTTTCTTCAGGCAATTTTTAATAACTGATTTTACCTTTTAGTGTTTTTCTTTTTGAGAACGTTCTCTCTCTCTCTCTCTCTATATATATATATATAGAACGTTATATATATATAATATAATATATAGAGAGAGAATATATATATATTATATATATATAATATATATATAGAATGCAATAATATATATATATATATATATATATATATATATATATATATATGTAAACATGTTACGTAAATTAACGAATTTTAACGAAACTTGGTTATATGCAACCGACAATTTGTAATGAATTATTTTGAACATTATTTTTACCGATACTCGTATTTAAGTAGATATTCTGTTTTTAATTAAACAGTATTTTATATTTATATCTACCGGCCTGATTATTTTACGATAAATTTTATTACGAAAATGTGTGCTATCCAGCAGGATTCGAACCTACGACCCCTATTTACATAGGGGAAGCTACCATTTGATCTGGTACTGTCTTAACCACTCGACCATGAATAGCCTCTTGATCAGAGATTACGATACATTTCAGAGCAGATATGTTTTGTTTACGGTAGATCGAAAATTGTGTTATATAAGCATGATAAAAACCTCGTCTGATTAAGAAGCTATTCATGGTCGAGTGGTTAAGACAGTACCAGATCAAATGGTAGCTTCCCCTATGTAAATAGGGGTCGCAGGTTCGAATCCTGCTGGATAGCACACATTTTCGTAATAAAATTTATCGTAAAATAATCAGACCGGTAGATATAGATATAAAATACTGTTTAATTAAAAACAGAATATCTACTTAAATACGAGTATCGGTAAAAATAATGTTCAAAATAATTCATTATATATATATATATATATATATATATATATATTAGTCATTCACACACAAGCTTGTTTCTCTGTATCACAGCTCATTAGTGTGACTAGACACATCCATTTGAATATTTCAGGAATATCTAAGCAATGTGGTAAAGGACAGAGAAAAAAGGGTAACCAACGACTATAAGAAAACTAAGTGCATGGTCATGAGCAAAAGAGCAGCACAAGATATGAGCTACTTTATAGAGATATCAAAATCAAGCAAGTACAGAAATTTAGATATCTGTAAAGTGTTATACCAGACGACAGAAAATGAGACACAAAAATCCGAAAATGATTTGGAATAGTAAAACATGCTAAGCAAAGTATTAAGACAAAAACATTTTGATAGAAAAAAAGTGTGTTGAACTGCAATTTAATCCTCCTGTTTTCTCTTTCATGTAGGGGAGACTTAAGGTAATAAGTCACCGATTGATGCGTTTTCTACGGCTTATCAACACTTTCCATGCTTTTTAAGTCTTAAAATATTTTAGACTAGCAGTATAGCCCGGCGTTGCTCGGGTGTAATGAAAGCTCTTATATAGATATATTATCGATTTTCTGCACTATTGTAAGAACTGCAACCTTGAAACTTCTGAATATCGTTTCTTATGTCTTTGTCTATGAGTGTATCAAATTTGATTAAAACCAGACCACTCCTTCTATAACCCAATTTTTCCGATTATCGATTTTCGATATTTATCAGGGGTACCTCGACACAAAACCTAGCTAAGAACACTCGCAGACGCTTATAGTACAACTGTGTAAATTTTCAAGAAAATCCGTTCAGCCGTTTCGGAGTCTATAGGTAACGGATACACACACACACACACATACACACAAACACACACAGAGACAAAGTTCCACTTATAAATAAGTTTAGATTTTAAGAATGATAATAACGGTTTAGAGATTTTTACTAATTAAACCGTAGCCACATGGGTGGGGATTCATACCTTTTCCTAAGGGTATGTGCATGTACGTGAGTAACATAACAAACCTAATGGGAATTGAAACTCGGTTCTCGGATTAACAATTCTGAGTTACATTACACTCCTCTTACATCACTTGGTATTCCCTAGCTATTCACCCATATAAGTACTGGCAAGACATGGCTTTGCTTAACATCGGTGATCGCACAGAGCCTTGTGTTTTAACGTGATGTGACCGAAAACCTTAAACTATTTGGGGCAATGACATGTATCTTTCTGTAAACAGGCGTCTGGCATAATTGCTATTCACAGTATAATAAATGACGCCCCTTGATAACCTATTTTTCTTTCCCATGGAAATATAATAACCGTCGTAGCACACAGTTAATTTGTTCTGGACTCCTTATAAAATAAACAAAATTGTAGAGGAAATATATCTGCTATTTGAGAAGTGGGTACGACGATAGCTAGTTGTTTCTTAACAAAATATTACATTTCATCTTCAATTTACATACTGAGATTAAAGATTATACACATGGAATAACAGGAGACATATACGGAGTGCCTAGTTTTTTGTTGCTCTTTTTTTAATCATTTCACCTCAGACAAGGCAACAAAGCTGTTAATATACAACAGGTTAATGAGTGTTAGATAATATAAGGAAAATATAGTATTAAGGAGAGAATACAATAAAAGAAATATAATTAAAAAGACAGACGATAAATATTGACATTTTAATTTTTGAAGATCAAAGTTGACTGGAAGTCAAAAAGCTGGAAGAGAGTTTCACAAGCGAAAAGTTCGATAGAAGAAACTGTTAGCATATAACTTACGGCTACATCTCGCCTTTTCAACTGCAAAATGATGAGACCTTGCTACTAATCTGGTCCTGTGCTCAAATTCATAGTTTAGATACTAAAGAGAAAAGCTCATCAGAACAATTAACATGAAAATATTTATAGAAAAAGTACAGAGAATCTCTGTTACGGCTTTGAGAACGTGAAGCCGAGATACCAGGTCAGAACCAACAACATTGCAGATCCGTCTTTGTGTGTGTATGTGTGTTGTTGTTTTTTATCAAAAACCTCTAAATACATCACAGAAGCACTAAACCAGGTGTGAAAGCAATAGTGCATCTATGGTAAACTTGTTATAATAGAGACGATTGGAAAAACACCCCAAAACAGGTACAAATAAGAAACTATTTCACCCTCCTCTTTGAGAGAGTTATAATACGTAACAACCGTCTTAACTATGCGAATACAACAGTAATTTTTCAATGGATTTTTAATCCGATATAATTTCTTATTACTATAATCCAATTATGAGCAAACTGCGGCCCGCTTGTTCTTTATATTGGTACACCTAATTCAGGACATGGGTGTACGTTGTTGTGCAATGGATATCTGCTCGGAACGAGAAATCGGGGAGCCGAGTCCGAATTCCATTTGAATTCCTTGCATTTACTTACGCACAAATACCCTTGGGAAAGGTATTAATCCCTCTCTTCTCTCCAGTTATTGGTTAAATAACAGAACAGATTGGGTTCTATAACCCTGGCTGGCAACCAGTCTACCGCAGAAAGTAATGGCAACCTACTGGGATATAATCTTCTGCCCAGTCAGTCATGTCTCTTTTGAGACATGATCGCCTAAGCGTGTATCACGTATAGCATTAACTTACCGACTGAATTTCAGGACAAAATAATATTTATTAAAAATTTCTTTAGTTTACACTTGTTCACTTACACTTTCTCATACATAGCCACATACATAAGCAACGGTTAAATCAAATGTTTCTTGAATTTTGTAACTTTTCGTTGAATGTAACTTTTTCATCATTTTAAGCTATTGACAACTTTCACTATGTAAGATCATGACTGTAAGCATTTTTTGCTTTAGAAACAAGACGGTCATAATTTTTTTTTTTTCTGGGAAAAAGTTTTTTTTAATTATTTTTTTCTTGTATTTTATTGTATCTTACTTGTTTATTTTATTCTATCTTATCTAATCTAAACTTATTTATAAATGGAACTTTGTGTGTGCGCGCGTGTGTGTGTGTGTGTGTGTGTGTGTGTGTGTGTGTGTGTGTGTCCGTTACCTATAGACTCCGAAACGGTTGAACCCATTTTCTTGAAAATTTACACAGTTTTGAGTCTGCGAGTGTTCTTAGATAGGTTTTGTGTCGAGGTACTCCCGATAAATATCGAAAATCGATAATCGAAAAAATCGGGTTTTAGAAGTTGTCCGATTTTAATCAAATTTGATACACTCATAGATAAAGACATCAGAAACGATATTCAGAAGTTTAAAGGTTGCAGTTCTTACAATAGTGCAAAAAAATCGATAATATATATATATATATATATATATATATATATATATATATATATATATATATATATAAGCTTTCATTACACCCGAGCAACGCCGGACTATACTGCTGTTTCATTCATAAATGAAAAACGAAACACACGCAGCAGTGTGTGTTCATCACACGTTATCAGGGATAATATTTTACCGAGTCTTCAGCTTTTAATTAAAGAGAAATCTTTTCTCCACCAACAATCATCCTTTCCTCATTTCTAATGCGGATACTAACAGGTATATCCTTCCGTTGTCAAAAATGGCTGAGGCACCTTCAACGAAAACTTATCTTGAATCTTTTCAGTCGTGTAGCCATATTGGATGCGGCCCACAGCTCGGAAAAGGTTGCTTATCATTTTTACTAGGTACCTACATTTAACTTGATACCCTTGTTATTTATTTTCTTTCGAATAGGAAAAGTAAAATAGTAGATATTGATTCGTAATAAGGCCCAACGAGAGATATTTGTTGGTTAAATAAATAATTGAACTTTGTTTTATCATAATGTTCTCTCTTGACCTTGCTTCGGCATACAGGAGTAGTTTCCTAGCTAGTAAAAGTGAATACAGTTTCAATCCTTGTCGCGGGTCCCAAATTCTATAGTAGGATGTCACAATCTAGGCCAGTTCTCAATTTCATTAGGAAAAAATAAAATAAAATAAAATAAAACAGGAATATCTAATCAGAGACATGTACTACTAAATTAACAATATATATCAAGATGTTTTCCCGTTGCCAAATTGGTTGTTGGTTGATTTTGTTTAGCACTATATCAACACCTTATATATTTAATTTTAATGCCTAAATATCAACACCTTATATTTTTAATTTTAATGCCTAAATTTAAATATTTTGATCACAAATTTTATGGCTTCAACTGCAGATAAAATGTATTGTTGATCATTTTGATTTAAATATCTATGGTTGATCATTTTACTATGAATACGCATTGTTGGGTGATTGATTTTGTTTATCGGCATATCAACATCTCTGTCGTCTATTTAATGCTGAAATGTAAATATTTTTAACGTGATTGTATGCCTTCAATTACAGATAAAATGCATTGTTGGCTATTCTATGATAAAATGTGCTGCTGGTCATTTTGCTTTAAAAGTGTATTGTTGGTCATTTTACTATAAATATGCATTATTGGTAATTATTTATTATAAAATGTATTGTTGGTTTGTATATACAGGGAGTCCATAAGGTTCGTGTGTACTTTAAAAAATTTATAACTTTATTTGTATTTGCGATAGAAATAATTTGTAAAAAGGATTAGAAGTAAATCCATATTTTTTAATGTTTTATTGAAATTTTATTGAAGTTTCCACATGCCTTCCATCATTAGCAATATAAGGGGTAATACGATTTTACATTTCAAGGAAAACATTTGCCAACTGATTTGCAGTAATGCCTGAAATTACATTAGCTATTTTACCTTTCAAATCTTCTAATGAACTAGGTTTAGTTGCATACACAATTTTTTTTCACATGAAAAGAATCTAATGGAGTCAAATCTGGCGAACGTGGAGGGCAATCAGTGTGATGTCCAAATAGTTAAGGCGGTTGGTATATGCTACAGAGGAGCGTAAAATAATCCCCTTTTGGTAAAAATGGATACATTTTAAATCCTTGTCTGGAGATCTAATTTCTTTCGTAGAACGTCATATTCTAGGCCGGTTGTTCTTAACTTTTTTTTTTTTTTAATCATATCACCCCGAGCAAGGCGGTAACGCCACTGATGCGCAGGGGGCTACGTAAGGGTAAAAAGAATGGAAAAGAGAAAGCCGGAAACCGCATACTAAACAGGAAACAAGGGATGAGCCTCTTCACCTGTTCAATAGATGTGGGTGGAGTGTGAACCGGGCGATAGTTTATCTACTCCAATTGAAAAATATAGAAAGTTAGTAAGAAGGCAATAGAGTGATGGTGTGCGCTAGAATTGTTGACCAAATCATGACAAGAGCATTCAAAATCGA